>CM038476.1:11684093-11734694 GCA_021464305.1 Kandelia obovata
GACCTTCGTACCTTCTCACCAAGCCCTTATGCACGTTGCGTGGAGACTTGAGTTGGTTGGGCAGCAACTTTACCATGACCAAGTCTCCTTTCGCATATGTTTTGGTCTGTTGCTTCTTGTGGACTGTTGACTTTGAAAGGTCTTTCACAGTCCGAAAGCACCACAACAGGTTCTTTGGAGGTAGCTTGCTTCAATTTTGCAAGCCCCGAGGTTGCCATGTGATCAAGGGTCATGGCAGGAGGTTTGACACCGAGTTACAGCTTAATGTGATGATCCACATCTTGTCTTGGAGGCAGCTTCTTTGGCAACTCGGGAAGCATCACGTCCTTCAACTTGGCAAGGACACCTTGGATGGAATGTGGCAATGCAAGAGTAGGTGCTGCTACATCTTTCCCGTCGTTGAGTTCCCTTGTGGTAGGAACGTGACCGTCACCTAACTCAAGACCCCGTTTGAATTGCAAGGCAGAAATCGTTGATGGTTCCGACTTCCCCTTGCTCTTTAAAGCGATCACTCGGATCTTGCACGTGTCGAGAATCATAAGAGAGCTTGAAGTAGGAATGGGAAAAGCAGAAGTTTTGCAGAAAAATGCAAGACCTAGCACGACTTTTAAATCATCCATAGGAACGATAGAAAAGTCTAACTTACCCGTCCAATCTCCAATTTGGACAGCTACTCCTTGCGCCACACCTTGGATAGGTTTGACCTTCAAATTGACAGCCTTGATGGTGTCATTCCCTTTTGCGAGTTTGAGGCCTAGACGTTTGGCCTCTTGGACGTCCATGAAGTTGTGCGTTGCTCCCGTGTCTAGCATTGCACATGCAGTTTTGCCTTTAATGGCGACGTCCGCGTACAACAGTCCATTTTCCTTAGGAACTGATGGAGAGAAAAGCTTTGACAGGTTGCCTAATTGTTGTATGGCTCTCATGTCGAGTTGGGACTCCTCCTTGGATTTCTCCTTGTTGAGTTCCGCGATCATTGCATTCATTGCCCTACGGTTGGGGCAATCCTTCACCCAGTGTGGTCCGTCACAAATGAAACAGGGCTTCGGGGGATTACCTGTATTACGTTTGCCCGAAGAGTTCTGCCCATGCTTGGGATTGCCACTTGAGAATTTCTGGTTTCCGCCCTCCTTGCGGCTTGCATCCTGTTTCTGCCCGTTGTTCTCTCCCTCACTTCTATTGGAGTTCGGCCTTCTATTCTTGGAAGAGTAGTCAATGAGCATTTCGGCAGCAGCAATGACAGCATCTAGAGTCTGCACATTACGTCTGTCTAGCTCTACTCTTGCCCAATCCTTCAAGCCGTCCTTAAAGTGGAAGAGAAGCTCCCTATCGGACATATCAATTTCAAGCATGACAGTAATAAATTTCTTGATGTAATCGGAAATACTACCTGTTTGGCTTAAGCGACGTAACTTCCCTCTAGCTTCGCTGTCCGCATTGTGAGGCACGAAGTGCTGTCTCTTATACACATCTAGATGTGTATAAGAGACAGGCACAAGCCTTTCTCACGTTCGGAATGCTTCCTTCTCCACCATAGTTGGGCAGCATCCCTCAAGAAGATTGAGACGTTACATACCTTTGTAAGGTCGTCGACAACCCCCATGGTCTCAAAGTATTGTTCG
Organism: Kandelia obovata; assembly: GCA_021464305.1. Classification (NCBI taxonomy): domain Eukaryota; kingdom Viridiplantae; phylum Streptophyta; class Magnoliopsida; order Malpighiales; family Rhizophoraceae; genus Kandelia; species Kandelia obovata. The sequence continues at coordinate 11,685,716 of CM038476.1, forward strand.
AGACCGAAGAAAAAGTTCACCATTGTGGAGTTGCGAGTTCCATTGTACGTGACCGGCTTGGTGACCTTCAAACCATGAACAACAGGGGCACTTGTGGTGGCGGCAGTCGTACCACTCGAGTGTGTGCTAGTTCGGTGGCGTGACTCCATCTCCCTACGAAGATCATGGATCTCTCCTTCCATGAACTTGCGTAAGTTGGACAGCGCTTCATTGATAGAGCATATCCAATCCTCAAAGGTGCGACCAAGATCTTCAATCATAGACCTGACAGCCCTTGTAATCTCAGCGTTCTCATGGATAAAGTTATCGACTCGATCACTAAGATCGCCTACAACGGAGCTCACGTTTGTGATACTCCTCTCCAAGCCAACAACACGAGTCTCCATCGTTTCTTTTGTTGGAACTTTGGATTTGCTGCGCTTGGCTGGGACACGTTGTTCCTCTCGCCCACGAACTTGTTGCTCGAACTGTTGTTCCACAGCAACAACTCCTTCCTCACCTGCCATACTCACAACTCAAGGATGAACAAAGTAGGGACTAGGATGACCTTACTTTGATACCACCTGTCACGAAGTTAGGCTTTGGACGTGCTTTAGACGTGCTAACCCACGCGACACTTAGATAATCTTGCGAGAGAAGATGCCAAGTAAACCTTGAAGAGAGTTACAACTAACTCAAGAGAGAGAGAAAGTGAGAGGCTTTGAGATAAAGAGAAGGATAGTAGGCACAAGTATAGCAATGTAGAGAACTTTGCTATTGAGAGGTGTAGAGGTGTTGAGGTGTGTTTACAAATGGGAGGAATGTGGATATTTATAGTTGCTTCCCCTCCTCAATGTGTGACTATAATTATTGATTGTAGAGAATTCTAAGGATAAGCATCTAGATATTTACAATGGAGTATTCTAGAGAGGGACACAAAAATTTTCTTCTAGAATTCTCCTTGACTTGGGTTGGGACACCAATTGGGCTATCATTGAACTAGCATGCAACAAGCGGGCTGACAGCAGCATACTTGAATCAGCCCGTGACAATAAGCCCATTTCTCCCTCTCTCTCTCTCTCTCTCCCTATATATATATATATATATATACAAGGTTCTCTTTATTACGTGCCTAGAGATAACTATGAACACAGGTGAAAACTCTGTAGCTACTGGTTGATATTAGGAATCTGTAAAAAAGCCCGGAGTACTTTATCAGCATTGCAAATGCTCATCAATTCAATTTAGCAATCACGATTTCAACTCTTTCTTTAAACAAAGGATTAAAGAAATGAAATTTTTGGTACTAATTTCTCTCTTTAAACAAAGGATAAACATTGACGCGGCAGTTAAAACAGCAGCACCATAGTTCTTGAAGGCCTCTGATACTTCAATAAGATGTTAAGGAATTGAAACTAACACATTCTAAGATATAGATCTTTTGTCGAGTTTTGCAGTCCTTAATCTCTAAATGAATATATGCGCAGAACAGTAGCAATCAGCCAAAACAAGATGCAACAAATTGACTCTTAGAAAAGCAGCTTAAAAAAATGGAAGTACTGAATGAATAGTTGTGAGAGACAGCGTAGTAGTAGTAGTAGCAAGCATGATACCACCAACTGTATTGTAGGAAGGGTAGTGAGTGGAAATATCTCCTGCAACTTGAGCTTGTTGTACAAAGATGGTGGTGGTGGTGGTCTTACCGGTAGCTGTGCGTCAAGACTACCAACCATGCGAAGAATTGGCATCTCCTTCTTGGCAAAGATCCAGCTGGAAAGCTTTAGGAAAGAAAGCCCCCATCACCCTTTGTAATTCAGCTGAATCACAGAAAATGGCAAATTTTCAAAGTAACAGATAGATCGAAACTAGTCAGGAAAAGGAAAAAACCAAAAAATAAAAAGGAATCAATGTGGATCGGAGGACTGACTGACTACGCTACTTACAATTACTAAGTATGATGCACAAGCCATCTAGTTATTTAAGTAGGTGAAAATGCTTCACATAATCCCTGTAATCTCAATCTATCGTGGGAAACGGCAGAGCAGCAAGCTTTACAGTTCAATTTCATAGCCCATTTGTATTAGTACATACATTACATTACATTACATTAATTATTGAAACCTGCTTGATTACAATACCTAGGAGACCCAACCCAACCAACTACTTAATTTGCCTCTCAGAACATGTCCTGTCTCTTATACACATCTAGATGTGTATAAGAGACAGGTACATACATTACATTACATTACATTACATTAATTATTGAAACCTGCTTGATTACAATACCTAGGAGACCCAACCCAACAAACTACTTAATTTGCCTCTCAGAACATGTCAGCTTTTGCTGCTTTTCGTGCCTCCAGGTCACAGCAAACTGACTGCTGGATATTTCCGACCGCCTCTAAGCGTACTCATTACGGAAAAGAACTTAGCGATCCTCCCATGATCGTAGTTCTTTCGTTCTCCCGCCGCCGGCTTGCTCTGCTTGTTCTTCTTTGTTTCTTCATCCATAATGCCCAGCAGGATCGTGTTCACCAAACTTCTATTACTATTAGGACTTCGCCTACAGGGGCTCGTCTTTGTAGCATGATCCACACTGGGGAGGGAGACAGCACAAGTGGGCGGGACCCGTTTACCACCAACCTTTTCCAAAATCATGTCTTCCCACATATTTTTCTTTTTTTCTTAACAAAAAAAAAAAAAAAAAAGAGTATATAACGTAAAAACAGAGAAAATAATCATACATACATACATTCATATATACAATATATGTATATTTTTTATTAACTATATATGTATATATATCTCTCATCTGATTATATACACGTTACATTCTAATAATAAAAAATAAAAATAAAAAAGTAAAAAGACGAGACTCGCACAAGTTCCACCCTGTTGCCTCAAATCGTAAGGGCCCCTCCCCCTCCCCCACCCACACGTCCACAAACTCTTTTCCTTACGCTCGTAGTGTGGTGGTTGAGGTTTTATTATATACTGAAGGGATGCATTGGTTGTTTAGTTGCCGTTTGATTTGGTCCAGTGGATGGGATTAAAGTGAATCAATTACGACCCTTTTTTTTTTGCTTTTTTTCCAAAGTTGCTATCATTAGCTACTGGCTAGCTCCCCCCACCCTCCCTTTGTTTTTTCTTTTTTCTTTTCTCCCTTTTTACTGCTTAGGCATCACGTGATCACAGCCAACTTTTTCTTTTTCTCTCTCATATTTTTTTTCTGATTACGCATCATGTCATTAGAAGCCAACCACGCAAACGTTCCATCTATCTTTTCATGTCTCTCTCTAGCCAGCTAGCTCACACATGTAATGTATAGGCTAAATGATACCAAACACCTTCGGTCCCAAATTTCTTCGAATTCGAGTTGCATGCAACTTCGTGAGGAGACCATAAGTGTCTATGACAGTGGCCACCGCTCAGTCAGCCAGGTGGTTGCCCTTGGCACTATGCAACAAAGAAATGGGTGCCCTTTAAGAGCAGGGAGTCGATGTCCAATAAAATAACATATGGGTTTGGGGGTCAGTTGAGGCGTGATTCCAACGAGTTTGCATGACGTCCAAAGTCTTTTGCGCCATTGTGGCTGCACACCCCCCCCCCCAACCAAACCCCCACTCCGACTCTACATTGGCGGCCATGATCTATTATCTCTTTTCTCGCTAAAGGGAAGAGGAGAAAAGCAATCCTGTACTGCCCCTGATGTGGCAAAATCACGCAACTAAGTGCTTCCTCCCATCTAACTTAAAATTAAATTCACGTACTTACTAGGTGCATGTTCTTCTTCCTTTTTTCTTTTTTTTTTTTTTTTTTTGGGAGAAAAAAGTCAAATTGATCGTTTGTATTAATCAAAGGGGCTAAGGTGGGCACGAATGAATCAAAGTAAACTCCGTTCAAAATCCGGCTGTTCCTTCTGGATTGGTGAATAAATGAACCCATGAAATTTGCAGGTGATGGCATGACATTCCATATATATAATTGACACACACACACACACACCCCCCCAGAGACAGAGACAGGGACAGAGACAGAGATAAATATACGCCTACAAAGAAAGCCTTAGATCTAAGCCACCGTTGCCTCCATCACTAACAGGTTGTTGACCATTCTTCTTATTATCGATGTCTTCTTTTTCTTCCAATATGCGTTCCTTCTTTGAAGGCCCTGCCCTGTAGTGATTGACGTCCACGGCAAAATCTTCGGGCTGGAAAGATGGATTCCAAGGTGGAGTTGTTATTAAAGCGCTCTTAATATTATCTCCTTCAACTTTAATATTTTCGTCCTTCTCCTTGGATCCGATAGTTGAGGCTCTTCCCATTTGCTCTCGAATCTCCCTTGTGCTCCTTATCAATGCAAAGAACTTCTCCACCGTCTCTTCTTCTTCTTCTTCATCATCATCTTCTTCTTCTTCTTCTTTTTTCTTCTCTCCTTCTTCCATACTGTCGTCGTGGTCGTCGAGCTTCCTCTTCCTTGTTTTGCTATTCTCCATGTTTTAATGTATACAATATTTGATGATCTTCCACAAATTTAACTGAAAACAAAGCAACTAATACATATATATATATACAGAGAGAGAGAGAGAGAGAGAGAGAGCAAAGAAACAAATTGAAGAAGAAAGAGGGTATTGCAATTAATTAATGAAGATTCCTGCTCTTATATAATGAATATGAAAATGGTTGATCATCAACATCATCATCATGGACATTATCATATATATATATGCATATATTTCATGGGATATGCTATGTAGAGCTTGGTTAGGTCGACGTTGTTTTAGTTGACTCTACAGGATATGCTTTGGAAGTCGTTGGCTCTTTGCCACAAAGGCATAATATACAGAATGCCCTGACGAATTTCACGTGTGCGCGAAGGACGGTGGTGAGTTTATTCGGTAACTGCAAACATCGTGGCGTCAGCCCATGCCTAATCTGCATGACGCACAGGGGCTGTCGTGTCATGTGTTGAGCTCAGGTGGCATAATCATTGGTGTGTGTGTGAGTGTTGTGGGGGGGGTAATTATGATCGCTTTTTATTCTCTTCTTGCAATACCCCCGGCGGATGCTGATATTACGAAGCTTTTCGTTTATGGTTTTTCTCGACACTCAAAAAAATTATCACGCAACTCTCTCGTTAAAAGTAAAATGTACTGATTATTCAATCTACGTGACCCGCATATCCATAACTGCGTGCATGTGTTTTAAAGAATATCTTGTCCGATAAAAATTTCCCCTGGGGGAGAGGCGCCTCAACAAGAAACTTGGCATCGTGATGGAAAAGCTGTTAAGTTGTGTGTGGACTGCTGCTTCTTAGAAGCTAAGCAGAGAACACTTACGAAGCTTTGATCTCATTTAACATTAACATATGGCATGATGAACGCAGCAAAACCAAACTCGAGTATCGAATCCCGGCCTTGGTACAGATTCTTCTCAATAATCGGGTTCCCACATTGAGAAGGATTAATTGTCACATGTATTTGTTGTACTTCCAACCTGGAAAGAGACCTCCCTAGCTATTTGGAGAGACTCAATGGCCATTAGATTTTAGAGGCCCCATCAAGCCACTTCAAAGCCATTTCCTTCGACGGCTCCTCCGCCCTGGCCACCATTCTCTTCTTAAGGCAACTGTGGATTATGAGGGCAGAAAGTCATACAAATAAACACAAAACACGTGAGTATTGAATCTATGTGAAATATAACTACACATAATTTACATGCAAAACCATTCCATTACTGCAGTTCAGGCAGTCGAACAATTACCATCTACCCCATGCATTATGTTCACTTTTTCTCATATGGCTCGTCTGCCCACCAAAATCCATGTTTTACCCGAAGATAAAATGCCCCAGCAGGACCTCTACCTCCCAATGCATACAGCTCTGGTGTTATTACTATCTCGTGCAGAATTGGTGATAGGACACTTCATGCAGCTGCAGCCTCATCACTTCTCGTATACAGACGGTTGTCTCCATCAACAACATCAAAAGGAGGATGCTCGTATGAACAAGGCTTGTAACAAAATAAGAAAGCAAGTAAGCATATATACGAGGTTAAAAGGCCCATAAGTAAAGTCTTAAAGTTTTGAGTAAGAAGTAATATCAAATAGCCCGATATATGATTTGGCCACTCTGTGCCATGACAGGCTAGCATATTCTGCACAAACAGCAGAAAAAATTGCTCTACCTGTCCTCATAAAGCCAGATTAAGCTCGCATGTGTCCAGCTGCAGGCCTAATCCAGGTAACCTTGTTATTGATTCACCCTTCAAAAAAATATATGTTATTGATTCTGACTGGGAGGGCTTCACCAGGGCATGTATGAAACTGCATACATACCATTCTGCATCACATTGCTAACCTTACGACCAGAACCAGAACAAAGAGCCAGAACAGATGTGCATCTTATATGGGCACAATTTTGTGCGTCATAGGCACGCAGAAACTCTACATAGCAACCCATTTCTCATATAGAAACTCTGAATTTTTTTGGTTACATCAGACAACTAGGACTCTAAAATTTGCTCCCATTCTCCCACCAAATCCGCAAGGCAACTAAGAACAAAAATAACAACAAAAACCTTAATACCATATTTCAATGGAAAGACAAATAATTTTATATATTTTTTTAAAAAAATAAAAGAAAAGGGAAAGAGTAATACAGATTCTGTGGACAAGTACAAATTGGTAAACTATCTCATGACCAGGGTTCTGCCCATGCAAGACTAAAAGCCAGAACAAGCAAACCAGAAATTTGGTATTCCACTTCTCCTACAAGAAATTTGATATTCCAGCAATATTGTCATGGTAAGTTTCCAAAATACCATCAGATTCTATGAAGCAAATAAACAAACTAAACAAATTTACAAGATTCGTAGAATTTCTTAAATTAAGTAAGATAAAAATTTTAATTTATATAATTTTATATAATTTTTTATTTTCATATGAATATAACATTAATTGTTATATACATACTTACAAAATCTCTCATTTAATAAATTCAAGTAATAATAAATTATTTAAATCTTATTAGTTATTTGAAAGTTGATTATCTTAAAAAAATTATAGAAGTTCAATGTCTTCTAAACGATAAACTTTTATTTTTTTATTTTTATAATTTTTTTTCAAATTTAATCTCAGTATCTCGTTATCTGATATCAGAACGATATTTTTAGTACTATTGGTGTAATGAAAAGTGTCATAAAAAATATCGGTGTAAATAAAAGAGATTTTTAATGATCGAGTCAGTTGCGAAAAATAATAAGATCGATGATGATCACATTTATCCTAAGTGTAATAACATCCGTATTGAATACACTTACGAGTTTATAGTTCATACTTTAACAAAATATTCTAATCCTCAAACCATGAAAATTGATGAGTTTCTTAAAGGACGACAAGTAATGGTACTAGTTGATTCACGAAGTACCAATAATTTTAAAGATGAAAGAATTATCAAAAAATTTATTTTTTCAATTGAGGACTGCGACAAGTTTGCGGTAAAAGTGGCTGATGATAGAAATTTGACATGTTAAGGCAAGTGTACTTAGGTAAAACTCCTATTACAATGTCAAACGGTTTATGTTGATCTCTTTTTTTTACCTTTGAAAGATTACGAGATTGTTCTTAGTATTGATTGGTTAAGAACTCTGAGAGATATTAACTGAAATTTCTTCAAGTTAGCAATGAAGTTTCAGTTAAATGAGCATGCGGTAGAGTTACGAGGAAGGCTAGGTGGTAAAATTACCACTGTTACTAGTCATTGGATGGAGAAAGTTATTCACAAGACAGGATAAAGTTTCTTGGTGTAACTATATAATGAAAAAGTAACTGACTTTTATCCCTCAAAAGGAAGGGATATCAATATACTGCTAATTGCATTTTCCAATTTATTCATATAGCCTAAGAGTTTACCCCCAAAGAGGAGACATAATGATCATATTTCTTTATTATCGGGAGTACGCCAACTAATGTCAGACTATATCACTATCTATATTTCTAGAAGGGAGAAATTGAGAAGATTGTAAAGGAAATGTTGGAAACAAACATCATCCGACCCAATATTAGTCTCTACTATTCTCTTGTTCTCTTGGTAAAAAAGAAAGATAGGTCTTAGAGAATGTGTGTGGATTATCAAGCACTCAACCACATTACTGTAAATGATAAATATCCTATTCCAGTTGTCAATGAATTATTAGATGAATTGGGAGGTACCCAGCTATACACCAAACTGGACTTCAGAACGAGTTATTATCAAATTCAAGTTCACGAGGAGGATATCCAGAAAATAGTTTTCAAAACACATGATGACCATTACGAATTCTTGGTTATGCCTTTTAGGCTTACCAATGTCTTGTTTATGTTTCAGAGCTTAATGAATGATATATTCTAGTCATACTTGTGTAAATTTATCCTAATATTTTTTTAATGATATTTTAGTGTATTGTCCATCTGTAAATGCTCATTCATCACACTTACGCATCATGTTCATTATTTTTCGTGAGCATTTATTATTTGTCAAAAAGTCAAAATGTAATTTTTCTAGTCAAATAGTGGAATATCTTGGTCACATTATTTATAAGGAAGGGGTAACTATTGATCCTTTTAAAGTGCAAATGGTGTTAAATTGGTCAATTTTAAAAACTATTAAGACATTACATGGCTTTTAGGGATTAACTGGCTATTACTGCAAGTTTGTTCACAATTATTGTAAAATCAGTGCCAACTTGATAACTCTGTTGAAAAAAGATGCATTCAAATAGAGTGATGAAGCAGAAGAAGCATTTGCTCGCCTAAAACAGGTCATGACGACTATTATTTGGTTCTTGCCTCACCTAATTTTAGTAAAATATTTATTATTGAATTTGAAACTTTTGGAATTGAGATTGGGGCAGTGATAATGTAGGAGGGACGTTCTATAGCTTTTACCAGTAAGGCTCTTTCACCAAAATATCTCAGTATGTCTATTTATGACAAAGAGATGTTAACAGTTGTTCATGTTGTTATTGAGTGGCGTCCTTATTTAAGTGGACAATATTTTCAAATTCAAACGAATCATAAAAGTTTTAAATATTTGTTGGAGCAACAAATCTTTTATATGGAGCAAAATAAATGAATCTCTAAATTATTAAGATATAACTATGAGATCATTTATAAGAAGGAAAGTGAGAATCTTATTGTTGACGCATTATCTCGCATTCCAGAACATGCTGAGTTAATAGCAATCTCTATTTCTACTTATGATAACCTGACCCAAGTTAGAGATGAGTGGAGAAATGATCCTGAAACTCGGAAAATCATTCAAAAATTACAAATGGATCCTGGTTCAATTACTCATTATTCTTAGGATTCTACAAACTTATGCTATAAGGAAGGATATTACTTATTGCTAATTCTGCTTACAAGGAAGGATAATACTTATTGCTAATTCTGCTTACAAGGAAGGATAATACTTATTACTAATTCTGCTTACAAGGAAATGCTCTTACAGGAATTTCATGTATCCTCAATTGCATGAAATTCAGGTTTTCTTCGCACCTAAGTGTCTTCGTAATAAGTTCTACTAAAAGGGTATGAATAAGGAAATAAAAAGATTTGTTACTGAATGTGACATTTGCCAACGTCACAAAAGCGAATTAGTGGTGTATCCTGGTCTTTTTCAACTTTTGTCTATTCCAAAAGAAGTTTAGAGTGATATCTTTATCGATTTTATTGAGGGACTTCCATTATCCCAAGGTAAAGCAACTATTTTTGTTATTATAGACCGATTGACTAAATATGCTCATTTTTGTACTCTTAGTCATCCTTATACCGTCACAATTGTTGCTCAAATTTTCATTAAGAATATTATGAAACTACATGGGCTTCCTAAATCCATTATTAGTGATCGTGATAAAGTTTTCACTAGTAATGTTTGGAAGGAGTTATTTCATTTATAAGGAATACAATTGAAAATGAGTTTTGCCTACCACCCATAAACAAATGGGCTGACTGAAGTTATTAATATGTGTTTAAAGAATTATCTTTGTTGTTTTGTGAGTGATAAACTAAATGATTGGGTGAAATGACTTATTTAGGCAGAATGATGGTACAATACTACTTATCATTCTTCAACCAAGTTACCTCCATTTGAAGCCGTTTATGGTCAAACTTCACCCACTCTTATAAGGTACATAACTAGGTCTTCTCATGTAGACCAATTAGATAAAGACTTGTAGGATCGCGACAAGTTACTTCGACTTCTTAAGGATAATCTTGCGACAACCCAAACCTAAATAAAGAAGTATAATGACACACATCGCACTAAATGTGAGTTCACCATTAGTGACTAGGTCTATCTGATACTTCAACCATATCGACAGTTATCTATTACTGTCCATATCAACAGTTATCTATTACTGTTTACTTATCAGTGAAATTATTAACCTACTTCTTTGGGTCATTTAAAATCCTTGAACGCATTAGTCTTGTTGCTTATCATTTGGACTTATCAGCAGAGTCCAAAATCTATCCTTTTTTTACGTCTACATATCGTTAATGGTGAAAATTGAGTTATTATTTAAATTCTTGTTTAATGGTCTACTCTCCTCATTAATGAAACAACTTGAGAATTTTAACACTTTTTCGCATAATGATTTTTAAAATTTTTCAGTACTCATCATTAAGGATAAAATTATTTTAAGGACAGAAAAATGATAAAATTTTTTAATTCATATAATATGATAAAATTTTCTAAATTACATGATATGATAAAATTCTCTAATTTACGTAATTTTATATAATTTTTTTATTTTCATATTAATTACACTCAATAGGATCTGTTTGCTACCATTCACACAACAAATACACCACCACGTACAACAAATTCAAAGTGTCATTCTTTTTACGAAAATATCAAGGATGATCCTTGTTACTAAGTCATGGACTTCCCGTGAGCATTCTTCAAACTTCAATCAATCCAGGAAAGATGTAACATGCAGCAAAACTGAATCCCAAATGATCCAACACAAAAACCATCTAAAAATTACCAACCTTTAATAAAAAAATTAGATCTTTGCAATTTATTATGTGAACCACATTGGGGATCATTTGACCGATCGAATCACGCTAAGCATCTGCGTAATTCGCACATTGACCAGTTCACTCACCGGAAGGCTGCGAGCACAGACTTCCAGGCCACCGGAGCGCAGCAAGACCAGTCTAAAAGTCGAAGATACCGAGAAGGGTATCAAAGAATGTGAAAAAGGCGTTCTGGGGTATTACCGGCTTTTCCTTTCGAGCATTGAATCGATGGTTTTAGAGAGGTTTAGATTAGATGTTCTGAGACAGTGAAGGAGATGGATTACAGGGACAGATTGCAAGCTGGTAATAGAGTTGCATCAGATCAGAATACCTGACAATATTCCATGGCTCATTAATCGTACATATTCGGGCGGAAGTGTGGGTCCCGTACCTTTTGTCCTTTTTTTGGGGGGGGGGGACGCTGATGCTTAATAATTGAAGTAAGCTAAGCATCAGATTATCTCGAACCCCTTTACCATTAAACCCACCCACCAGAGTGAATGGTACAAGAAACAAACATGAACGTGAATGACTCCTGCCGTGGCTACCACCTTAATGGCAATCTAATCAGTGGTACGGTAAAAAATTTATATTAATTTAAATTTAATTTTTTAAAAAATATTACATTTGATTTCTAGATTGATCCTTTGCACGGTGATTTTTTTTTTTTTATCAGACAAGTTATATAAACACATCAACAACTCCACCTCCGGCGCATCGAAGGAATGACTAACATAAAATGCATCTTTTTTGTTCGTTAAACAAAAAAAGGAAAAGAAAAAACCCTGCAATTCTTCATTATTCACATTATGCAGTAAACAACAGATGGTTGGACAGCGTGGAGAGCAACAAAGAAAGAGAACCTTTTTACTGTTTTTTGCTATATCAGTTAAGCAATCCTAATAACCAGCGTAAAGCGCCATTTTTCACTTGGTTCTTTTTTAGCATTTCTATCATGTTCTACATTTGACACATAGATCACAAATATACACATCATACGTCCATAAATGTAATTCCAAACTCCAGAGGATGTTTGTACTTTTCTCTTGTTTAAAGGTTGAAAGGGACCCTCCACAAGACAAAGCCTAGCCAGATTCTTTATCAATAATAGTCCTAATGGTATATGTGCCTTATGTAATTCGGGATTCGACTTTCCAACAGATAAGACTGCTGATTGAATCGTTCCCTTTTCTCTCGGCTTCTTTTTCATCCCTTTTATGTGAAGGTTACGTGTGAAAAAATTTAAAAAGCTCTTACCTTTTTCTCTGTAGATATCATGACACCTACCTTTCTTGCAGTCTTCTGCTGATTTAAGGTGGATTCCCGGGCTTTTTGTTGTGTTAATTTATCTGGGTCTTTGATCATCAACATCCTGATTTTGTTGTTGGCGCCTGAATTTTGGATTGAGGTAAATTTGTAGTTTTTTTCTTTTTTCTTTTTTCATTTTGAGTGGTTTATTTTAGGTACGCTGTCCCTTCCATTAGTCGCGAGTACTGGATGATCAGATTTCTCAATTCTTTGCATAGTTTAATTGTTAGTTTTCTAACCAGTAAATGGTTGAAACACACTGGCTCTTGTTTTTTTAAGTAGAAAAGTGACAAGGAAGAACGGCACCATGTTTTTTAACTGCTGTTGTTGCCTGATTATGAATTCAAGTCTATATCGTTCCATGCAGGTTCTGAGAATTTTCTCTGAATCCTCATGTTATAAAACGATTTTAGTCCAATATTAATACTCAATCATAAATGGGGTCTGAAGGACCTGCGGCTGTAACAGTCCACGTCACTGGATTTAAGAAGTTCCATGGAGTTTCAGAGAATCCCACGGAGACAATTGTCAATAACCTGATAGAGTATATGAAGAAGAAGAGTTTACCGAAAGGTTGGATCCTGGGCAGTTGTACAGTTCTTGAAACTGCTGGACATGGAGCACTCGTACCCCTTTACCAGACTTTGCAATCAGCCATAGTTACGAACAATTCCGAATCCCAAGCTTCTGGAAGAGTTATCTGGGTTAGTGATATACCTCTCCGCTTAATTGTTGTCGGTCTGATGCCTATTGCTTAATGACCCTACCAAGACTTTTCGTTGCTCATACGATGCTTAAATACTTTATTCTAACAATGTTCTTTCAGGTACACTTTGGGGTTAACAGTGGGGCAACAAAATTCGCCATTGAACATCGAGCGGTCAATGAAGCTACTTTTCGATGTCCTGATGAGATGGGATGGAAGCCACAGGTTAGATATAATTCCTTAGACCTTGTTTTGTTTTTTTTTTTTTTTCCCTGTAATTTCTTTTTGGGACCTGTTATTTTCCACTCTTATATCTATCTGAAGGTTTCATTTCGCTGAAGAACTTTTATTGTGTCTTGTAGAAAGTACCGATTATTCCTTCAGATGGTGGAATGTCACGAGTACGAGAGGTATAATTGGATTCAAGATGCCGTTATAATTTCTTTATGTTTGATAGATTGTTTTTTTTTTTTTTTTCACGGCATAGAAGTACCATTGTACGTCTTCTGCGGCATCAAAGTTATACCCTGTTATGTTGTTTTACTTTTAAAAGAAAGAATCAAAGGAAGCGCAAATATAATTTGCTCTTGCTTATTTTTATTTTTATTTTTTTCACTAATATTTGGCATTCTTTTATAGACAATCCCTTTTACCTTCAGGAACAACCTTCCTGCGCCAAAAAAATTTTGAAGTTACATTGTTGACATAAACCATCTTTCGTGTGAAATTATCATTCTTCTGTTGCTGAAAATTCAGAATATAGTCTCTTTCAAATCTTAACTCTTGTTTGAAATTTCAGAGAACAGCAACTGTAGCTGGATGCTGTTTTTTTTATCGTATGAATATTGGGCTATCCTTGAGGAAAAAAACGTTAGGCATGATTAGCGTGTTGATGAAACATTCGAGCTGCAGTATTCTTGCCCCTGCTTCATTACATTGTGAAGGACTTCTGTTTTTTAACTGCAAACAGACTACTCTTCCTGTTGAGGAGATCACGAAGGCTCTGGTGGAGAAAGGTTATGATGTGATGACCTCTGACGATGCAGGCCGGTTTGTGTGCAATTATGTTTACTATCACTCCCTGTGGTTTGCGGAGAAAAATGGCATCAATGCGCTCTTTGTTCATGTACCTCTCTTCTTGACCATAAATGAGGATACCCAAATGCAGTTTGCTGCTTCCTTGTTGGAGGTACTTGCTTCTCTGTGTCAGTAATCTATCAGCATCTATCTACTTAGCCATTTCCAGTAGCTTATGAGCATGAAATGTTGCTGATTGTATTTATGATTGCGGATGGCTGCTTGCAGTGACATGATGTAATAAATGGTTGAGTTGTGAATGGAAAATTAGCATTGCCGCATCACATAAATGTCATGCAATGTCTTTGATATTTATGGGAAGGTTGGGCCTCTGTGGTTGCAGGGTTGTTGGGACTCATGTTATTTGCTTGAATAACATTTCAGTCTACTCACGCCCAATGGTCCCGCCCCTCCCAAGTGACCTTTTCAGAGCAAGTTACCCTTTGACTGTTTGCACTTGAAACCAAAGGAGAGATAAATAATTGAACACTGAACTACTTATATAGTGGCAAATTGGGTGCATTCAAGTGACAGCCCATTTTCTATTGTCCTAATTATCAACCGAAAATCCCATTTTCTATTGTCCTAATTATCAACCGAAAATACTATGGATCACTATCTTTGTCTCAAAACACGTGAATTGGAGAAAATGAATGTACATGTTTGCTTGCTTTCGTCCCATTTGTAATATTCCAAGTTGAGTATACATACATACATATATCCCCTAACCCCTACATCTACTACCTCTGATATTATGCAGTATTTATAGCTTTTTTTTCTTTGATTGTTGATATGGTCATCAGTCAATACATTGGTCTATGCTACTTTGTGTTGTATGGGGCGGGATTCCTTCTAATAAGCAAATAACCAGTGGAATGGTAAGTGTCTGCATTGCCCTATAGGCATTCCAGCAAAGTGGGTTTGCCACAAATTGGCCTTTTGCAGGAAGCAGCTCTAATAGTAGATAAGGTAAGGTCAATGCAAGGAACCAAATTGCCGCACGCCAAATGTAAGGGTGGATTCCTAACATCGTATGTACCCTTAAATGCTTGCTTGTGTACAGGACATCAGAAATGTAGACTGCACTTGTTTCGTTAGTGCAGTTCTTGGTTAGGCCATAGTACTGGTTCCTGAGTTCAGTTGACAGCTTTCGGTGTCCCATACCAGCTTGCCAATAAATTCCATCTGGCACTGCATTAGGTAAATGCTTTCGAAATATACTGTTTCCTGCGAAGGGAATGAAATTTACGGCCAGAACAATGTCAGTATATATATATATATATATTTATTTATTTATTATTTTATTTTTTAATAAATAATAATAATTAAAAAAAAAAAGGACTCCATTTTCCACTGTTATTCTGCATTGTTCAACTTTTGACACGTGGTATATCTGGACTCGGAATACGTATAGAGGGCAGTAGACAAAGGATTTTAATAGATGTGCATTGTGGCATGGGCGGGCATTCCACTAGACGTGCTTGCCAAACTCTAACCAGGTCAGCAGAAAGCAATATTCTGTGCTTCCTCGAAACAAAACGTTTCACCGATGTTCTTTGTGAGGGACTGTCATTCTTAAGCTTCATTGGCTGACACGTATTATATATATGGCCACTTCAGTTTCATTTTTTGTCTGAAGCAGAGAGATTAGTTAACAACTAACAACTCTAAACTCTGGGTATTGTAGCATTTGAAAATTGTAGTTGGAAGAGTGGGACAGTATTGAAGCGTCTTTGATGGCTTGGTCCAGAAACCTGGGCCGGCTAAAAGCAAACCCAAAGATCAATGCGGGCGTGGCATGAGATGGTACGCGCCTACTTCCATTAAGATTAAGCACTCTTTAGTCCCGGAAGCTTCACCAAGAAGGGTAAATTAGCAAACACAAAAGTTTCCACTTCTCTACTTGTAGAGTTGTGTACGCATATCAATGAAGAAAGCAAGGCATGCCTATTGTCCGTGGTGATCCATTTCATTCCAGTGCCAGGGCCCAAGGGCTAGACCAACCATGTTTGAACTAGAAATAGTTAATTACAGTGACTTTAGGTATCTTGAGCCTGTGGAATATGGGGTCTGAGAAGACCTTGGGGAGCACATTTACCACGTCTAAACTTGACAGTAATTAGTATCAAATTCCATCTAGCTTTTCCATTATTGGTGTATTTTGATTGTATGTCACCTAAGTTACAAGAATCGCCCGGGGCCCCCACTCTTGCATTGGGAACCAGGAGGAATGTAACTGATTTAAAATCTGTTCTACCTTTTATTGAATTTCAATCGTCCCATACAAAATGCAAAAAGGAAAGCAAGAGCTAAAGGATATAAGAAGAGAACAACAGCCACAACGGGCAGGAAATCATGATGATATCCGAAGTAGTCGTTTAGAAACTTTGCCATGGTCTTGGTTTCTCCAAATGCCACAATGTCTTTTTCCACATCTCCAAATTGTGAGGACAGTAGACCATTCAGCAACCAAGATGAAGGGGCTATGTAATATGGCCATATCCACCACTTTGGAATATTCTGCGATCAACAAAATGACGGAAATATGTTTCAAATAATTTAAGCTCTGATCTTGGGTTTTATGTTTTTGTTAGAAGTAAAAAGTCCAAAAATAAAAAAAATTTAAAGTGGCCTTACCGGACGAGGGATTAGGTAGCCAGAAAACAGGTTAAACAGCGGGAAGCAGGCGGATACTAGAACTGCAGCAACAGTTACATTTGGTGTAATGGAAACGAGCAGCATGCCAAGGCACTTGAAAACCAACAATGAACAGAACATCGCATGGAGATAGAAGAGAACTTTGTATGCTGACCAACTATATCCAATCAATGGATATGTCACGGCCAATGCCATAATTGCTTGGATTAATAGATAAGGAACCTCAATAGCCACCTAAAATTCCAAATTGGACCAAAAAAAAAAAAAAAAAAAAAACAGAAAAAGAAGAAAAAAAATACTGAGTTTGCTGCTTAGCTCTGTATGCCCCGATGATAAAGTCTCACATTAGCTCAGTGGCGATTCTTGGTTACCTGTGCAAGTGGATAAGACCATGAAGAGTACATTCCTGCAAATCTTTCTCGATTCATTACCATTCGCTCTGCAGCAACATATGGCAATGTTGTCGAGCAGTTATATATGCCCAGGTAGAGAATAATTGAGTACATTGAACCAAGTATAATTAGCACGTCTTGCTGGTTTTTTCTGAAAATCAAAGGTTAAGAAACATCAATTTCTCTATCTCCAGCAAGTCAGATAGCAAATTGTAGAATGTACATAATCTACAAATAGAGGCATCAACTGAAACTCCATCTATCCAATCTCTAGCAGTTTACTCAAAGTTGAAGAGTCATAGAATGTCTACTTAACTTGCTCTTGCTCAAATACTCAAGCTTTAATATTCGCTTGCAAATATTCACTTGAAAGAAAATGTAATAAAATGGATGAAACTTACATTTCTTTTGCGTGGTTGCAAAATACAACACCAAAGAGTAAAGAAATCATTAGTGTAAATAAGATGCGAGTCAAATTGTATGAAGGACTCCTCCAATATGACAAGTGTTGTTTCCATAGGCAACACTTGAACTGTACCCAACTATTCTGTGGAAATTGGGTTGGAAAATGCAGTTCTTCTGAACCTGAAGGTGGAATACTCAGCTCTTTTACCAGCACTTTGTTATCTCTGCAAATAGGGTAATGAAAAATGTATCAAATGAAAGTCTAAATCTTCCACTGCTAGATGTTGTATGAGTCACATTCCTTTTTCTTTTTCTTTTATTTTTTATTTTTTGACAGAAGAGATTACACCCCTTAAACATTGACAGGAAACATCATTACTACATAGTTGCTAGCTCTATCAAAAGGGCACTTATAGGAAAAGATTAAACAAAAAAAACAGAGAGAGAGAATGAGGAATCCATTATTGTCTCTAATTATGTTACTGATGTATAAGTTATATGCAGTAGTTATTCTATTGTGACCAACAGGGCAGCCGTGTAAAATACCGCAAAAAATAGTTGTTGCCACTGAACTTACGCATATAAAGCAGAGTCCTTGTATACTTGGGCAAAATCTACACCAAGTTCACCTTCTACAGCTGGAGAAGTTACCTCAAGCATCCATGTTGCTGGATTATAGTTGTTCCTGATTTTTGGAACACCAGGAATAGTCTATGAAGATAGAAGAGATTAGTTTAATCAGTTTGGAATGAGCATGTGTTTGGCACAAAAATAAAAAGCACAAACAGTAAAATACAATCAGGAATCAAACCTCAAAATATTCTATCACGCAACATGAATTTTGTCCCACTGGTCCATGATAGATGATGTTTCCACCCTTTTTAAGAAGAATTAACTGCATTGGCAGTGGCAAAAATTGTTTGATACCTTTTAGTCTTTCAATTTATAAAAACAAAGCAAGAGCTTGTTATCTTGCAAGACTTATAAATTGTTAAATAAAGGTAAGGCATCACACTTGTCATAGACAAGTTTCATAGCACTCAAAGGAAGCTTTATATTTTAACTCAATAGAGCACTGCCACCAATTTCCTATCACCCTGATCCTGAGGAGAACAACTTGAGAAATTCTTTACCTCATCAAATGATTCAAATATGTCAATTCTTGGTTGGTGAATGGTGCAAAGAATTGTTCTTCCTGTATCAGCAACGTTCTTCACAGCTCGCATGACAATTCCTGCCGCTCTTGCATCTAAACCAGTTGTTGGTTCATCCATGAAGATGATAGAGGGGTTAGCAATAAGCTCCACAGCTATTGTAAGACGTTTACGCTGCTCAGGGGATAGACCATTCATGCCTGGACTACCAACCAGGGAATCCTTGATTCCCTTGAGTTCAATTGCCTCAAGCACTTCATTTACAAATTCCTGAAAATGTTATCATATGATTTCAGTAAGTTCCTTGCCGACAAAATTCCATTCTAGTTAAGTTAACACCTGTGGCTATATAACCTACAGCTTTGGTTTCTGAATCCATCTCATGAGGCAGCCGCAGACATGCAGAAAATAATAGAGATTCCTCTACGGTGATCTGAGAAGAATGTATATCGTTTTGCTCGCAATAACCCAATATCCTAGTAAATGTTTTCTGGGACTTGGGATACCCTCCAACTTTTATTTGTCCTTCAACGTATCCACTCATTTTTCTTCCAGAAAGGACATCAAGAAGAGTCGTTTTCCCTGCTCCACTAACACCCATCAATGCTGTGAGAACACCAGGCTGCAGTGTGCCGGTAATATTTGAGAGCAGCTGTAGTCTGTTATGGGGAAATTCTTGTTTTTTCATTGCCTGCAATAAATATGACACAATATTATGTGGGAACAATAGAAATTGAAGTCATGGAAAGGCTTTTTGATCATGCAAACATTACCAAGGGAGTGTCAATGTAGAATTGCACATCTTCAAAGGCCAAAGCCAACGGTGTAAAAGGCAAGGCCACCCTATTCCTAACTGTCAACCATTACAAGGCAGCCATAAAAAAATTGAGGTATATATATATATACAGCATAATGTTATTGTATATAAGAGCAAGACTGATTGATGGACTGAACAATGAACAAGAACTTATCTAACCTTTATGATTTCCCATATTTGAAGGAGCATTTCCGGACTTTTCTTCTTCATTTGCAACATCAATGCCATCTTGACTTCCTCCTTTCTCAGTGAGATTTCTAAGAGAAATTGGGCGGTGAAACAAGCCATGAGCTGAATTTGCAATAAATGAGTACAAATTAATATCCCTCTAATAGATCTTGAATTAAGATATTGTGAAAAGAAGTACGAACTTACGCTTGACAAAAGTTAAGGCCACAGCGAATGCAATGTTGAAAAGTACTGTAAATCCAAACAAGGCAACGACCGATACCCAATACATGTATTCATTGAAGAATAGTCCACGGCTTCCAAGTGCTTCTTGGCCTATGGTGGTGTTATCTGATGTCATCTAAATACAGAAAACAAATGTTCCTTAGGTTACCACATGCGACCAGTATACCCAAATTTTGATGTTAAATTGCAGGGTGACAATTATATTGTGTGCAAGTATGGTTATGACCTTATTTGTCACGTCCATAGCATGTTATGCACTCAGCTAGCACGACTAATAGCTTAAATGGGTTTCCATAAGCATGTAGGGAAAAAGGTACTGGAATCCCATTGGCCTCGAACAAGAGGTTAATATATCTAACCAAGAAATGGTGCAAGTATTCACCTTTTGCCATCGCGGGGCAAGGAATTCATTCAAAGAGAGGCCTATCTCTGCATATGTCATGGGTGAAACCCAGAAGGCCCACTTCAACCAAACCTGCATAGAGGCTGCAACGAGCAACAAGAAGGCTTAAGTTAAAATTATTTTTGTTCATCGAGGAGTAACGCCCAACAAAATTGTATAAACGTTCTTACGATGAGTTATGATGAAGCCACCAAATAATAACATTAGCAACATTGTAGAGACACCAGCTGCCATGGAAAGAACGCTGGTCTGGAATACTGAGCCCAGGAATCGAAACAAGGATGATGATGCCAAGTGCATACCAAAAAAGATAAGGAATTGACGGAAGAACCTAAAATAACAATAATGAATTCATGTTTGAAGGTCAGAATTCAAAGAATGTGAAGAATTTATTCAGGCAACTATGAAGACTTGAACGAAGAATATACTTAGACAACTAATTCTGATACAATGTAGACACGTAATCCACAATACTTATGAAGCGTAATGAGAACAAGAAAGTCATTAGAATTTACATGTTACAACTAACAAATGTCATTTCTATGACTCATAAAAACAATGAGATGCGGATCTAAGGACAAGCCTGTTTTAGCGCAACTCACCTCTGGACCTCAGGAGTGTAGCCGATGACATAGTAAGTAAGACATGTCCAAACAAGAGCTTGCCAAAAGGAAAGAGGAATTTTGATTACACAGTTGGAAATTGCATAAGCCCATGCGGGGTAAAAGCACATGGCCCTTTGTTTGTGAAACACTGAAAGCCTTGCAACAGTCATGGATGCCTCCGGAAACCCATCAACTAGCAGAGTGATGAGCGAAAAAAATAGGGAACCCATATAGTAAGTAGCACCAAAAATATCGATTTTCATCTGAGTCCGCAAAAAGACAGTCATGGTGATGATTCCAAGAGTGCTAAGCTGTAGATGCAAAGTTTTGAGCGAATTTCAATAATAATAATTGTTTCGTAAAGTACCACGTTGAGAAGAATGAACAGTTAGTAATTGGCCTAGAAATTGCATTCATAACCTGAAATGTTTTGAACACGTAGAGAGACGAATTCCTTCTGAAAATAATAAGTTCCCTTGACATGCAAGCTTTGAAGAGTTGCCATTTGGGAACAGAATACATGCTAAAGGAAATTGCATTTGGGTGGCTTCTTGACTTATCATATGGTACCGAGAGATCCTCGCATAGGTTTTTTCCCAAAGAAGATTCCATGAATTTTCTATGGAGCATATCAACTGAAACATAACTGTAAGGTACTTCATTATGGTACCAGTATTGAGCTTGATCTTTTCTAGACAGAACCTGCACCAGCCAACGGATGAAGATAATTCAACCAGAAGAAAAAAAATCAAAGTACCGGAAATATGAAACTGAAAAAACCAGTTTCGTGCACTAACCTCTTGCACAAAGTCTGCATTCATTTTCCTGTTGGGACACTTGAACCCACAATCCTCAAAGAAGTCTAAAATCTGATTACACGGACCGTGATACACAATCCTCCCTTCTGACATCAAAACAATGTCATCAAAGAGATCAAAGGTCTCGGGTGCAGGCTGAAGAAGTGAAACCAGCACTGTAGCATTGGTGACATGCACTAGCTGTTGAAGGCAAGCAACAACTTGAAAGGAAGTGGAACCATCTAAGCCATCAGTTATTTGATCCATGAACAAGGCTCTCTTTGGTCCAACTGTCATTTCTCCTGCAAAGTATAAATTTGATCCCAATCAACATGCTGAATCTGGAACCTATTTATCACATCAATGTATATATTATTGCAACATAGAGAGCGCATTCCACAACATTAAATGCCTGTTTTATTAGTATTACCTGTTGTCAATCTCCGTTTCTGACCACCAGAGATACCAACTCTCAGAGCATCTCCAACTTGACTGTCAGAACAGCTATCAAGTCCAAGAATCTGAAAACTCATGCAGAAGAGAAACTAGTAAGCAATTCCATAATCATGTGAATTACTTGGAACTAGTTAACTTTTTTATTTTTGGGTCTCAAAAGAGAATGACCTTTAATATGTAGTCTGTCTGAAGTGATGTTTCTTGTCCTTCCATAGCGATTGCCTGTCAGAATTGTTTATTTAATTGTGCAAAACACAATCCAATATCGAAAAATGAATCTGAACAGCGGACAGTGATATGGTGCAGCTTGGTAAACAAGTCCCATTAAGCAACTAAACTTCAGAGAAAAGAAGGGGTCCTAGATAACCATATAGTCATGAAGCCAAGCATATGCAGTGACTGTTTTATGATGCATACTATGACACAAGAACATTCAGTTATGAGTAACAATTTTCTTAGCCAATAATCTAAATGCAACCCAAGTTAATTTACTTGTATTTTGCATCTAATTGAGTCCTCAGAACCTTTTTCCAGCAAAGTTTTTAATTGGTATTCTTATGTAATCAATGAAATGATTAGATTAACGGCATACATGGACAAGTAAATGCCCAAGATACCTTCATGTAAGCATCGATGTCAGAATCTGGAATAATTCCTGCCTCCTTCTCCCTTCTACTGACCTCCATCACAATTTCTTCAAAGGAAAGTTTGACAAAAGCTTGTTGTTACCAACATCTCTGGCGATGCATCATTGCTGAGATAATTAAAATGCTGCAACTCCAATATGTACCTGATCTGAATCCAACACCATGACAGCGGGCAGCAAAGTCAATTGTTTCCTTGACAGTCATTTCTGGAAAATGCAGGTCATCCTGGCTGATGTAAGCAGATGTTTTCTGAGGAACAAATTCTTCTAGTTTATAACCATTGTAAGTGACCTCCCCAGTGCCCTATAATTGGTGAAAGAAGCAGACAAAATGAGTAAATTTCAGATTGAGGCAGATCCTAAATAAACAACTGACGAGACAACTCTGTGCTAAGTGCTCCAAATAGCCTCCAACTGCACCCATTAAGTTATCTGGTCTGCACAATAGGCTTAGCATATGATGCCAGAGATAAAATGGGAAGCATGTGCACAACCTTGACAGATTGGTTAAGATTTCCCGAGAGCGCTTTGAGAAGGGAAGTTTTCCCACAACCGGGGGGCCCAAGCAGCAGAGTTAACCTGCAATAACATCAATTGCAGTTGTGGTTCATAAAGAAACTTGTAGTAAAAATAGAGACTAAGATTTCAAGAATTAGAAAGATTTAGTTGGTTGCTTGGTGTATTCTGAAAGAAAGGTGTGGCCGTGGCTAAATGCATAATCTGCTATAATCGGTAGCTACAGTTTCTCGTTCACTTATGGAGCAAATAGTTGTGCACAACCTCTTCTCAAATAGTAAGACGAAGTTGAGGAGAAGCTCGAATTTCAAATAATGATGATATGTAAGGGCTCGAATTTCAAATAATGATGATATGTAAGGGTTGAACCAGAAAAGACCAAACAAGGGAAAAAGAATTGCTAGCATGCCCTTCAAGGCCTACCTTCCCGGTTTGATGACACCGCTAACATCATTGAGAATTGTAATCTTGGCTTTATCTGATCTAACACCCAGAATACTGGTTAGGCTCTGCAGGGAAAGCAAACGAGAGTTCAGCATAGTACCGTATGACACCAATAAGACCACGGGACATTGGAGAACACAACCTTCATCCTCACTGTCAATTTTATAGGGAGAAGTTATATGACAAATTGGTGTGTGAGTATGACAAAATGGAATCCTCCCTCTGCCTGCCTTTCTGATGTATGTCTACAATATGTATTATGTATATCCACCGCTTTGAAGAACACGAGGCACTTACAGAAACTGTGCTTGTGATTGAATTCCAGAGTGTTGGGATGGGCTTTCCAGGAAAAATCTCACACTCTGCCTCCACACATAAATTTTGGTATCTCACCTCTCACCTCTAGGGTAGGCCATTGCACTCCAACCCTTGACACAAAAATTTATTTAAGGAAAAAAAAAGAAAAGAAAAGAAAAAGATCAATGACCACATGTATAAACACTTTCTAGTCATGTAATGGGGCAACTACTACTAGGAGACTTAAGTAATAATTACCTGTTAATTCGATTCTTGATGTTGCGCAACAGGCGATGGTTGTCAGTCGGAATATGTTTGATGAGCCTCCTTATGAGAAGAAGGCGTCGTAAATATCCAAGCTTGGTCACATCAATTACTTCATGGACTCTGCGTCCATCGCCACCACTGCCACCGTCGTCCTCGCGTACATCAACAGTAAGCAAAGCCGACCTTAAACGTTTAGAAGTGGGCAGTCTCTGGATGGCCGACCATTGAAGCGCGTATTCAGCACCGTCGTCGTCGTCGCCTTCGTCATCGTCCTGGCCATCAAAGCCTGCACTCGCTTCCAAACGGGATTGGTGTCTGCCTCTGCCTGTGGCCGATGATTTACTGCTGCTGCCGTCGCACTGAAACGATAAATTTCGTGTACTCCTTTTTATTTCTGCGTCCAACTCTACTCCAAGCGACGCAACAACATCTGAACCGAATGTCTCCGACATTTTTTGTTTTTTTCTTTTGAATGTAGGAAGCAAACAAAGCTTCAGATGTACTCATGCATGCATGCATGCATGCACGCACAAGGGAGCGAGCAACCCCAAGATTCCATTATGCCATGCATATATACATACATATATGTTTGTGTGTGTGTGTGTGTATAGTCTCGTCTCATCGAACCAGGGCAGGCCGGGCAGGGCAAGTACATTGTGGGGTAGCACTGTAGGTGCAGCGATCAGAATTCAATTTGGATTGAAACAGCTCCTCTTTCCTGTGTCCCTTCGCTTGAGTGGGTGGGTACTTCTTTCTTCTTCTTTTTTTTCTTCTCTCTCTCTCTCTCTCTCTTTACCGTCGGCCCAATGGTGTCTTCATCATCAAGTGCTCTTCTCCTTAATATGGCATTTTGTATTTGTTAACTTCATATAAATAAAAACGTCAAAGGCAGTTTGAAAAGGTGAGGTGGGTTGCGTGCATTCAAAAAGTTGCCTTGGTCTGTCTGTTTTCAACATTAAACATTATTAAGGGAGCAAAATTTGTTTGTACTTTGTATGTGTAGTTGAGGAGCTTGGAACCCCCCCCCCCCAACCACCACCACCACCACCTTTTTTTTTTTTTTTCTCCTTCCAGCTTAGGCGTGGCGTGATTAGGCATAAAATAAAAATAAAAATAAAAGGATCCATGTAGTAGTGCTCCAGGCGTTGGAAGGAACCGAACAAAATAAATGGTTTACTTTACCAAATCAGTGAAAACAGAACACGGATTGCAAATGCACGCACGCACTCATAACCCCTGCCCCCGCCGCCCCACTTTCTAGGCTGCTGAAATGGGAGCGAAGCTTTTTAACATATCAAATATCATGATAGTTTCTGCGCTTTGATTCTCCTGCTCCTGCCGCCGGGTTCTCTAATCTTGGGCCGTACACCCGCTCCCTGCATGCATCAAAATCGTCCTAACTGCCCTTCCTGAATTTCCCCATTTGAACCGAGAAGGCCTGCTTTTTGTCCTAGACCCCCCCTCCCCCCTCCTCTTCATCAATTCGATGAAAACTCTCCCAAATGCTACAAGCAACATCCCCAACTGCACCCATTACGTTATTTGGTACAACAGGCTTAGCGCACCATGTACGAGGAAGTGAAAAAAAAAAAAATAAACAGGAACTTATGAGCGCATCCCTTGACTTGCTGGCTAAGATTTCCCCCGATAAGGGGGAGGGGACGGCGGGGCGGGGTGGGGTAGGCAAGGGCTTCAACGTGCACTAGCATCTAGCATGCATTTTCGTGTTGTGACCCACACAATCTTCGAACAAATTTAAAACCTGATTTTGCACGGCTCTTCAAAACAATTCCTTCACACACACACACACACACACACATAGAGAGAGAGAGAGAGAGAGAGAGAGAGAGAGATCAGTGTGTGCTGGTGATATGCACCGGCAGGCTGTTGAAACTCTAAAGCAAAAGTTTTAACCATCAGTGCCGTCAGTCATTTAATACATGCATGCAGTCGAGGGTGGCTTCTCCCACAAAGTACAAATTTCATCCCACCCAGAAACTATTTTAACAGCTCTAAAAGAGTTCCATCAATGGATTTGTTTTTTTTTTTTTTTTTATCTATTAAACCAGATATTAGAAGATAATCGCAAAATAACATGAAATCCCCAACATAAAATATTTTCGAGAAATATATATATATATAAATGGAGATATAGCATTTGTCATAGGTCTGCTGTGCAGCATGCAGGGCTACCACACAGGGAAGAGAGTGCGCAGATACATCCCACTTGAGACTTTGGCAAACATCACCAAGTATCGTCTCTAAATCTGGTTTTACATAAAATCCCAACTTGATACAACAAAACTACATTAAAAATAAAATGAGAAATAAATAGGGTTCCGTGGTGGGACAACACTCGCTTCCTCTATTCTATTCTATTCTACTTCACACCAAATCAAAACCCAAGAAAAGGACATTGCTTTCTTGCATGCTCCGGTATCAATTTAGCCAATGTCTCCCCAGCCACCCCCTTCAATTCTATACACATGCAATTCAGCAGCAGCAAGTTATAAAACCAAACAGTAAGAACATAACCTTTACAAACAGAACATAACCATTATAGAAGTTGCCGCAAAGAGAATGCCTTTTTTCAATTCGTACCATGGGATTTGAAATTAAATAGCGGAGGAAGAAAACGTCCGTTTGGCAGGCGGGTGTTAGGATCACGTAGCTCATCAAAGAAGGGGTGGATCAAGGCATCCAACTGCAATTGAAAGACAAATGTAAGATTCTAAACCTCAAATGAAAGCAAGAATTGACATCTGATATGCACATTTTTCACCCTTAGTGTTTGGTGAAAAATTGACTGTTGCTATAAGACAGGAAGCCACTGCAGATCAAGACTTCATGTCAGAATACCTATCTGCAGACTGGCAATGCCTAAATCCAATGGCTAACTCTGGAAAAGGGAAGAGGGAGACCCACAGGTTCTTTCAAACCGCGAAAATATACTTATAGCAATGAAGTAGCAGCAAAAGATTATGAAGAACTCACAGCAGTGCACCGTAAGTTGGGAGAGTATTGCAGCAGTCTTGAAACCAGATCAACGGCTTCAGGAGGCATGCGCTTGTGAAATATCTAAGAAGGGAAAAACGCTGTCAGTGGATGATCATATAGAATGCAAAATGCATCCTTCTCACATCTCTAATACCTTGTGCCAAGGGTGAGCTTTAATCTGAGGGAATTTGTACTCCGTATAGTTTGGGTTCATGCATTTAATTTCCTCTCTTGTTGGAGTTCCCAAGACCTGCAAACCAACAACACTGCTGGTTGTATTACAAGAAAAAAAATAAAGAACCACCTAACGATTCTCAGCATAATGTACACATCACCCTGAATGCAATAGTGATTTACCCACCACCATTATGACTATGAAAGATGAACTAACAAATTTCTTAAGGACTAAAAAGCTTAGACTCCAAATTACCTTGATAATCTCAACAAGCTGGTCAACTCCACTCTCACCAGGAAACAGAGGCTGACATGAATAATATAATATTTAGGTTGATAAGAATAAAATATACAGAAACATAATTAAGCATCTATTCAAACTTCCCACCTGCCCAAGCAGCAGCTCCGCCAGCACACAACCAGCAGACCAGATGTCAATAGCCATTGAGTATTCAGTTGCTCCAAATATGAGTTCTGGTGCTCTGTAATACCTCGAGCAGATGTATGATATATTTGGTTCCCCTTTCACCTGTCAAAAGAAAGTATCAAGCAACCCAACCGGAATCTAACCAACCACTTAATGTTATTCCTACCAAAGAAAACAAAGCTCAATACATACCAAGACTTTTGCACTTCCAAAATCACATAATTTAACCTGGTGAGTATGAGGATTCACCTGCAACATGGAATCAAAACATCATGTGAGCACAACAAAGGTT
Organism: Kandelia obovata; assembly: GCA_021464305.1. Taxonomy (NCBI): domain Eukaryota; kingdom Viridiplantae; phylum Streptophyta; class Magnoliopsida; order Malpighiales; family Rhizophoraceae; genus Kandelia; species Kandelia obovata. Next base: position 11,714,005 of record CM038476.1, read on the forward strand.
GTGCAGTTATTATGTGCAAACATTAACTGCCATAGAGAATTCAATTTTAATATTTGACAATTGTTTCAGATAAACATTACTTTTACTTTGCCATCCACCTTAACTAGGACTGAAAAACAAGGTTTCCGACTGCTTTTCCCAATTAACATGAGATAATATTAATTTTTCATTTTTCAAAAAAGATCTTATGAATGACCAGTGCCGGACAAGGCCAGTAAATTTAGCAATATTTATAACCCTGTCAAAGCACAAGTAATCATACCAAAAGATTTTGAGGTTTAATGTCTCTATGACACACCCCAATAGCACGATGGATGTATGACAATGCCCTGAAGATCTGCCACAAATCAACAATAAGTCAGTATCTTACCATGTTATTCCATCAGATAATTCTTTCAAGAAGATGCAATTGCCAACATCAGAATGAAGACAAGCTTCTATCAACTAAAAACACCAAATGACAAATAGGAGAACAAGGTAGGGTAAAATGCATGAAGACAATGTTGTAGTAAAACTTCATCTCATATCCCCAAACTTGCAAAGCAAGCAAACACTGAAACTAGTATCCTAATAAACAAGGAAAAAAGATATCCGTACCTGGTAGGCATAAAGTTTCACATATATCAGTGGCATCCTCTGGTTCAACTTGTTGTAGTGTTTAATCACACGATGAACAGTTTCAGGGACATACTCAAGAACCAGATTAAGATAAAGCTCATCCTTTTCAGTCGTTGAAAAGAAGCAATGCTTTAAAGAGATGATATTCGGGTGGTCAAGAAGACGCATTGTTTGCAGTTCACGGTTCTTGTACCTCTTGTCTTGAAGAACTTTCTTTATTGCAACAGTTTCACCTGTCTCTAAACATTTTGCCTTACTCCAAACACAAAAATATAAATCAGAGTGATGGTGATTGGGGCCAATCCGAAAACATATATTAGTGCAATTGCACTGTTCCCATTCAATTTCAACAGCATACCTGAAAAACAACCCCAAAGGATCCGTGGCCAACAACACGCTCAGCCATGTAGCTTATAGTCTGAAATAAGAGTATAAGCTAGCATCAGAATAAAATGAGAATGACAAGATAATTCTAGAGGGACAAATTCTGAGATACTCCTGAACTTCGGGGCATGCAAATGACAAATGCACACACGAATATCAATATATCTACAACTCATGAATAAAAGAAGACCCATGCATAAATCTAATGAAAAACAGAAGATCCATGCATATATATATCATTATGAAAGGATCTTTTCCCATCAATGCACAAAGCCAAAAAAACTAGATAAACGGGTGCATTCATTTTACAACTCCTTCAAACTACTTGTTGGAGTTTCATATCCAACATATGGTCCACAGCATTTAGTATCCCAACAGATCTGAAGGGAAGAAGCAGACAACATAACCTTCTTTGGCTGGCCATTTCTACCACCAATTGTTGTAACAATAATATGACCTGTCTCTGTGCCATTACCATCAACTACTGCTGCTTCCATTTCCTACATACACAGGGGAAGATATAAGCCTAGAGACGTGTTTGAAACCAATCAGCAACAAGCAAAGGAAGAAAAAACTAATTGAGTAAACTTAGACATGCTAAATTAATACGATACTCACCTTGTCATCTCTAATCTTCATATCGTTCATCTCCTCAGGTAATCTATCCAGACCAGTAGTATGGGTACTGGCTTCTCTCAAACTAGAAGCAGGAGGCACACCCACAGAAGCCATTTGTGGGACAAGAAAGATATGGCCCGATGTTCTTATAAGAACACCTCACCAGAACCAGACATTTACCTGCAGCAATAAAAAGGTATTAACAACCTCAAGTCCCAGGTTAAATTGCACAACATACAAGATATCCTCAGTTGGATTCACCGCAATGCATCCAGGGTTGCCAGCATCGCAATTCAACAGATGAACTCAAACAAACCCACGAAAAAAATTACCCAAACTACTTATGCAAGCTTTTTATTATTATTATTTCATCCCCTTCTACTTCTCAACTTTGAAAGTGTAACTCATATAAAACACAATTCCAAGAACCAGAATTTCAGAAACAAGAGCCATTGATATACTTCGCGGGATTTTGAATCAGTAATCAAAATTTGGAAAAAGTATGGAGATTTTCGCCAAGAAAAGTTACGGGTTTTCAATTTAAGTCATATCAGGATCAACAAATAAATCAAAAACAAGCGCGCGAGACACCAAGAGGCCAATGAAGCCAACAAGAACCTTTTTACCGCCACAAGAGAAATAAAACCCAAAGCTTCTACCCTCCGTGTACACACAGTCAATTTGCTCACGCTCATTCTCCGACCGAAAAAACAAAGGTATTAAATCGTCGATCCGATGGAAAGGAAAGGTCCAGCCCACGATTTTCCACAATATAAATCCCTAAAACAAAAGGCTTCAAAATACAAACACAACCTTTTGATGAAAAAGAAAAAGGCAATAAAAAAACAAACAAACAAACAAACAAAGGGGCATCCAGTGTCGCCAAATAACAGAAAACTCAAATCACCACATGCTTAAAGAACAGCTGAGTCCCATAAGATCCAACCCGATCTAAACCCCGAAACAAAATCGGAAAATTTATCCCAGAAAAGTTAAAGAAAAAAAAAAGAAAAGAAATATTGAGTGAAGAAAAATTACAACTATATTTCTATCATTTAAAATAATAATAAATATACAAAAAAAAAAAACTAAAACTTTACTGACGTGACAGGGCATCGGATGTCTACAGACAAACATACACCGATCAAACCAGAAAATTCGGTCTGTGTGTATGAAGGAGGAGGGGACGTCGCAACGATGTCGTTTTAGGAAACAAAGGATCGGATAGCAGGGAGAGGAGGAGCGGATGACAGATCCATTTTTGTGGGTTTATGTGTCTAAAGGCTTCCGCTTTCTTCTCGTTTTTTTTTTTTTTTTTTTTTTTGCGTGTGTTCCTTTTTTTTTTTAATTCTCTTTCCTTTTATTTTATTTTATTCTTTTTTACAAAGAAAATAATATATATATATATATATATATATTCTGCGGGCGATATGCTTTAATGTGCTGGTGACAGTGAACATTAAAATATAAACTTTTTATTTTTTTTAGGGGGGAGGGAGGGGGGGTGGGTTGGGGTTTAGGCGGCCTTTAATAAAGTAATCCCATTTTCATACAAATGTCAACGGCACGCCCACTCCATAATGTGGCCTTTTCCTGGGTTGTGTGGCACCTGCTATTCAACCAAATTCTACCGTGTGATAACTTGCGGAGATAGCAACCGAAAATTAATATATATATATATATATATATATATATATATATTATTTATTTATTTATTTAACGGGCATTAATAATTTTCTAATCAAAACTTGCTTTTTTGTTTTATCTCAATGAGTTTGGAACTTAAGCATAACAAAGGAGAAAAAAAGTTAAAAGTGTAGAGACAGGAGAAACGTTTCAACCTTGGAATGGAATGGAATGGAAAGCTGATATTGTTAAGTGCCTCTGCCGATTTGGAACAAACCGCAAATTACATTTCAAATCTATTCCCCCCCCTCCAAAAAAAAAACCCGTTAAATCAATTCAGTACAAGCCAAATAGAAACCAGGCCGGTGGGGTACTATGGGTGAGCGAAGAAGCCGCAGTTCACAATCAACGGTAGCACTTCGGCCCCTATGTCATTTGGTTTGGGTTGGGCGGTGAGAGAGGGTGTGGTTGGTGTTCCAGGTTATGGACCGTGTTCAAGCACAACTGACCTAAAGTATTAGGAGAGTAGCTTAGATTTCAGCTGGCGGCCAACATTGAAAATCATCAGCACTGATGATGCGGAGAAATAAATCAGCATGGTGGATGGAAAATAGAAAGGAAGGAGGCAGTGCAGACTATCCTTGAGCTGGCATCTTCCAATTCGACCGTTAATGTTATATAAGCGATGAATCATCGAGGCCATTGACACTGCCATCATACCAAGGTTTGCGGTAATATTTGGACGTCAGTGACTTGATGCTACATAACTCCTTGGATGGACACCACCAGCCTTACTTTTTATACTAGTTCTGATAATCACTTGGATGAGAATGAGACATTCCAGTGAAGCTCTGCTCTGTGGCGTGGACAGATAACACTCTGGTTTAGTTTATTCGAGTGAAAGTTCTCCTAGATAAAGGGATTAAGCTTTGTTTTCACAGAAGGAGAATGACAGCTATCTATGATAAAAAGCTCAAACGTTCCAAGGCTACTACAGTAGTCAAGGATCAGAAGACAATGGATAAGATTGAACATTCAAAAATACCATTAGCCGCCAAATCTAAGGCAAGGTTAGAGAACTGCATTCTGCGCCAGCAAATTGCTACTACTAGCTAAACCACCACATAGTGAAATTGACTTTTAAAAAAGAAAAGAAAACAACACAAAACACACAGTCGAAACACTAAGTTCCCTACCACATTTATCTATGCTTCCTGCGCTTGGGCAAACTGCTACTGGGAGGGGCTCGAGACTTCCCAAATGCCTTCATCTTCCTTCTAGTCCTCTCCTCCTCACTGTCTGACTCAACCCCCTTCTCCCTGTCCGCATTGGTTGCTTCCCTCTCCAATTCTTCCCACGTCATTCCCTTCTCTTCCTCCGATTCATCCTCTGAATCCTCCTCCTCCTCCTCCTCCTCAGACTCCACCAGTGATGCACTGTCAGAGTCATCATCATCCAAATCAGATTCTGGCTCTGCATCTGATGGCTCATAACCTTGGTCTGACTCCTCTGTGTTCCCAGACTCCGAATCACTAACCTCCAAATTCAAAAATTCCCAGCCCCCATTGTTGATGAAGCTCTGAGGATCATCAGTGATTGCCTTCAGTATCGGCCGCCAATTCAGATTCAGCCGGCTCTCATAATACTTTATGTCTGTTGTGTCAAGCCATTCCTTGATGCCATCAAGTGATGTTGATGGAATAGAATCAATCCTGAGGACATCCCGCTTGAAGTCCTTAAACACAATGGCCATATCAAAGTTCTTCTGACCAAGGCCAACTCTCTCTAGGTTCACAATCTCAATCTCACTAAGGCTCACAACAAGGAAAGGAGTCTCAATCAGCTCAACCAGGCAACTCGAAGTTGGGACAATGAAACACGAAGCTTTGAAAGGCACCCCATGGAAGCCAAGCTCTCTCAAAGGCTGATCAAACTCAAGGTCCAGTCCACTAAATTGGGGCTGGCTCCAAAGATCATTCACTCGGTTCACAAAGCCTTGAAAATCCATATTGATCTTATTCTTCCTATCCCTCTCCCGTTGCTCTTCTTCAATCTCATCTGGGTCATAGGCAGACCTCTTTGAACCCCCAATAGTTTGCACAGAATCCATCACCTCAACATAGAACTGCACATCTTTGGTCTTCTTGTTTCCAACCATTATATGATTGCGAAGATGAAAGTGGAGGAGAGTAATCATCTCCTTTTCTGCAGGCTGGAAAAATGCATGTTTGATGTTAGCAAACATAATATCCACCCGCTCCTCAGCTCTACTTGTAGCATATCGGAACCCATTCACATGAGCTTCTAAAATACCCGGCTGTTTTCTTCCACGACCACCAAAAGGAGGACGGATCCAGAGTTCAGCCAGCCTTATTGGCCTGAACCTGTTTCCAGCAAGCTGAAGTTTTTCCTGCGTAACCAAGGTTGCCCTCTCTGCTCTCTCAGATTCCCGGGCCATAACATGTCGTCTAAGTGTCTTAATCAGTTGTACCACTTCACTTATGTGCCTTGGGTCCTTGGAACGGAAGGAAACCTCCTTCAGATAAATAGAGCCCTGAAACTTCAGAGAGTTTGTATCATGAGGATTAAAAGGGGTCCCAGGAACATTAAATATTATCCGGATGTAGCAATTTCGGTTGGTGTCCTGCTGGCTGGATACTGTTCTTATTGTAGCAACATGGAAAGGCACCATACTCCCATATATAGGAAAAAGCACAGCCTCATTCTTCTGGTCTATCTGAATCATCAAATCTCTTGAAGAGGGAATATCATTTACATTCTTGTAGGCAACCAAATCAGTTGAAGTCCTTGCAGCAGCACGACTGTCCCCTGCCGCACTCCCTCCACCAGCAAGTCGCTGAGCAACTTCCTCATTCTTTTGGCGGGCAAGTTCTGCCTGGTGCTGCCTCCGGAGTTCCTCCTTTGAAATCTCCCCATTATCAGATCTTAGGGCAGTCTTAGACATTAAAGCCTCTGTACCGTTTGCCTCCCTTTTAACCTTATCCTTTTCTTCTTCTTCCTCATCTTCATTAAATGAGTAAGCAACATCCTTTATAGACTTAGAGCACTTTGAAGTCACCACATCAGGATTCTGTTCACCCACAATGACTGTGTCTGCAAGCAACAGAGAAAAGTTCTGGATCTTTGGGTTATTTTTCTGATTTTGTAAGTTCTGGAAACCAAGTGATACATTAAAAACCATTCTTGGCTTCACCAAGCGACCATTCTTGGCATTAATATTCAGTCCTGATTCACGAAACTCAAGACCCATGCCTGTTCCAGCTGATTTTGTCAAATTTGGAACCAGTTCAGGAGCCTCTTTCTCAACCACTGATAAGGCTGCTTGATATGTTAAACTGATTTTATTTCCAGGCTTCAATGCACCAATAGCTGCATCATGGGCCTTCAAGAGAACCTCATACGCCTTACTCTGAAGGGGATTTGCATCAATCAAAAATGTCCTGGCCACATTCGAGCAATAATTTTTATATCGAGATCCAACCGCACATATGATCACACTGGCAGAATCATAGTACAAGTACTCATCATTGCTAGTGGCACTAGGTCTAAGGTCAAACTCTCCTCCACTCTGAAAAATTGGGGGATAACATATATCAACAACATCTGCCTTCAACTTTGCCTTAGCTCTAAAAGGTTCCATGATGGCTTTCTCTACCTCATCCATCAGTGATGAATGGGAAATCTTTTTCTCCTCATCAATAACATTCTCAAGCCTTGGAACAACAACATTGTTCATCACACTGAAACTCAAGTAAGCAGCTTTCTTCACATTCATGAGCTCATCAGCATCCTTAACACCAAAAAGATCAGTTAAACCATTAGTTACATCAGTGAGTTGGAAGCCAGAATTCTTTAGTTTATCGGCCCAAGTTTCCAAAAGTTTCCCTTCAGGAGCCTCCCTAGCTATGTGTCCAATGATGGGAGTGTCCCGGCCATCAGCCTTTGATTGAGCACGGATTGCACGAAATACAGCTTCCATTAGAGAAGTCCCATCATCCCCTTTCGCCTTCACATGCATCACAACAGCAATGCCCATGGCTTCCTGAGTAGGTCTTCTCACAACATCAAGCACAGATGTTTTCTTCTGGCTACCCAAGATATGAATCTGCTTCCTCATGAAGATCATTATTGTCTCTGGAAACTCATAGGAAAAGAACCAAAGATTCAGTGCAGAGGATTTGAGGTATCGCAAATCCTCTGAAGGAGGTGGCGTTGCTATTGCAAGGACATCCGAAGAACCCCACAGGTCAGTATTGTGCTCATTCCAATGTGAATAAAGGGCCTTGAGCCGCAATTTAAACTTCTCTACATCAATAGCATAAGCAGTCCTAGCTCCATTGGGAGGTTGACCAGTTCCGTTTCGATGTTCAACCATTGGATCCAAAGTGGGCCTGCAACCATTAAGTACAATTAGGATCAGTAAGAAAGCAAGCAAGCAAGCAAACAAACAAAAAGAAAAGTCATGAACCAAAAAAGGAACCACTTGGGCGTCTTCCAACTCAGTGCAAGTTGATATTTTATTTTAAGATGCTCTCAAAGGCTGGACTTTCTGCTCTACGATTCATTCACATAACTAAGAGTGATACAGCAGACATTCATGTAAGGTGTCAAGTGTCTGTCAAGACCATGTTGGAGATGAAGCTCCACATACTGAATAGTTTCATTAAAACAATAGGACTTCCAGAAGGGCATAAAATAATAATAATAAAGAGAAGAAAGAAAAAAAAAACTCTAAAATTTTCCGAGTTTGTTAGAAACCATAAAACAAGAATACCCTGAGATTTCAAAAGAACAATCTAACACAGAACTAAATTAGGTTTTTCTCGGGAATCGTACAAATACACACACACACACATACATATATGAATATAGAGAGATTTGGATTCAAGAATTAGGGTTCGAGCGAGACACCTACTCTTGGGATGCGAGTCTCAGAAACCAAAATCCGCTCAAGGATTGAGTGCAATTGAAATCCCTACCCACTACGAATCAATTTTCTGCTTAGTTGAAGGAAAATTATAAAGAAATCGGTTTTTTCTCATATATATATATATATATACATTTAAAAGAGAGAGAGAGAGAGAGAAGACTAGGGTTTGGTTTTTTTATTTGTTAGGTTACCTTGCTGGGCTTCGAGAGATGAATCCACCCCCAAAATCTGAATGGCAGCAAAATTGTTTGGAGCAACTCAATGCACTTAATTTATAACCGATGACAAGAGAAGTTCTGCCGACATAGGCAGCGGCTGCGAAGAGCAAAGAAAGCCCTGGGTGGTCGATAGAGACAGAGAGAGCGCCACCGCGAGACCAACCGTAAGAGAGAGAGTTCCAGAAGCAGCAGCAACCGGGCAGAGAGGAGAGAGACTTATATTTTTGGGCGCGTTTTAATAATAATTATAATCATAATATCATAAAAATAGCCGCTTTTTTTATTTATTTATTATTAAATTTAAAAGACAAAAAATAAAAAATAAAAAATAAATAGAATCGTATGGCATGATTTTATTAACAATTAAAAACTTTCTTCAAAGGGGGAATCGACTACATTTTTATTGCTGCTCTTGTGATTTTCTGTTTTATTTGTTAAATATAGATAAATGCCTCTTTTAATTGTATATATGCTCTCTCTCTCTCTCTCTTTTTTTTTTTCTGTTTTTGTTTACTTGTTATTTTATTTTATCAATTAATTTTTCTTTTTGGTTGAAAGAAATTAAAAATAGAATAACTGTGGCTTGTCTTATCCTATGGAGATTTGATGTCCATGCCCATTGCCTACCGTGTCATTGTCAGGGACGGCTTTATCCAAAAAATTGTTTCACCCAACTAGAACTCCTTCCCCTCCTCCTCCGGTTACTCCTGCTGCTGCTAATAACAATAATAATAATAATAATAATAATTTTTTAAAATATTAAAATTTTTTACTTAAATTTAATAATTTTTAAATAATAAATGTATAAGAATATTTATTTCTTTCTTAAAATATTTAGTGATGAAATTTTTTTATATATATAATAAAAATTGAATGGTAATATTAATGATTAAGTCTGATATTTATTAAAATAAATATATATATATATATATACATAATAATATGTATATTTATATTTTATTTTTTAAGAATTACAAATTAAAAAAATATTTTAAACAAAAAAAAAAGGAAGGAAAAAGAGAGATATTTCATTCATAACAAAGAGGCGGGAAAACTAGGGATTTCCGTTTTCCCTCCTCCACCTTGTTGAATTCTATTTCTATGATTGGCGGGAAACGGTGGCTAAATTAATAATGCTGCTGCTGCTGCTGGTGTTGTTGTTGTTGTTCTTGTTTGTGTGTGTATATATATATAATTAAATTGTTCTTCTAACAAAAAGAAGAAGAAGAAACTAGGTAACTAGGAAAAAGAATAGTTTGAAATCAATAATAATAATAATAGGGAGTGACATAAAACTAGAATAGTTTCCCGTAGGCAAAGGACGAACCGAATCGATTTAAAAAGGTTAAAAAGCATTGCGGTGGTGGGGGTGAGTGGCTGGGTGGGGGCTTAACATATAAATTTTATGTATCTAATTCGTAAATTACAACATACACTACAGAAGAGAACAGACAAACCATATCCTATTTAAAAAAGCTTCACATTAACATGGTCCCAAGGCCGCCTGTTAGAATGCTATTTATGGCGCGGCGTGCTTCTTGGTTTTGGTTTTTGATTTTCACACGCAACGCTGGTTTTCAGGCAAAGATCCAGCCAGGCTCAAAAATGTACACATATCCATGGTCCCGGCGAGGCTCGAACTCGCGACCTTCGGCTCATAAGACCAACGCTCTAACCAACTGAGCTACGGAACCACCATATTCGGAGTCAGCAATTAAACTAAAATCAAAATTATTATTATTATTTTTTTTTATCACAGCCCAGGTCACAAATTTCCAATTTGGGGAAGGTGTGAGAGCAACATGAGCTATAGCGGAAAGAAATGGAAACGTGGTGGGTAATTACCACAACCGAACCGTTGGTGACTTTCCAATACTCTGTACGTATACCCGCAGAACCATAAAGTCATCTTTGCTGGAAGTCCCAGCCTGTGAAACGAGAGAGAAGTCGAATTATTAATTTATGCTTTTTACATGGAAAGTATCAGTTTATAGGCCTGACTTTCATTGACCACAACAGTAATAGCCGAGAGAGGTCCTTGAGTCCTGGATTGTCCTGCATTCTGTGCATGCCTTGGCAGCTTAGCTTGGTAGCAGCCTAGCTTGGTCGCTCAGATTCATAACTTCAACGACCGATTCGGACACCAACTCCAACTCAGCTTTCGAAACATTCATTGTCTCCTTAGCTGTACAACTTCTCTTCCATGTGGCCATCATTTAACTCTCTCAGACAGCACAGCATTGCCTTCTACGTATTTAGCTGGTTGATGCCCAGCCTACAATTTTCCACGTTGTACCATGTTTCCATCCTAAGTATTAGATGGTTACGTAGACTTTCTTGAACGGGAAACTTCGGGTACTATAAGATGGGTGGGGACGGCTGGACACTCTCCACTGCAATTAAGCTAGTAGCTGAGAGATCTAGAAACCCCCCCCCCCCCAAAAAAAAAAGAGGGGGGGGAGTGATCAGAGGTGTTCTGGGATTTTTTTGAGCTAATTAAGATGGAAAGAGCTGCTAAGCTGCTGGTGATCCTCAAATTATGTCTGCTGGTCTTTGCCTCTGACGTTGAAGGAGGAAGGAAACTTAAGGAAAAGGAGAAAGTTGATGGTCCCCAAAACTTCTATGGAAGCTTTGGTGGAACAGGCGGGATCATCCCACCCCCATTTGGTCCTGCCATTGCCATTGGATCATCAGTCTTTTGCTCGTTCCCAGGGAACGGTTGCGTGCATGAGAGTCCAGCCAACAAACCCTGGAGGGGTCATCAGCTTATCACATGCACTATGACGAGGAAGTACCCCGTCCAGCACACAATACACAATACGTGAATGTTGCTTTGCTTGCTGTGTGGTCTGAACTTTTATTCAGTAAGTTAGTTTTGCTATTTCAGTAGGCGGGAGAAGCTTTCTTTGTTTGTATGGTGCCATGGGTTTCCGGGTATGGGGTCTGTACCGTACTCTGCGGAGAGTGATGATGGTTTGGTCTTGCAATATGGTGAGATTTGATGAAAAGCAAAGCAAAAATAGTTGACATTCGAGCTTGGTCGTTTATTTCCACAAGGCAATGGTGTGGCGCCCTTGATTTGCCCTTCACTAATCATTTAGCTATCCACTCACACGCATGTAAGTAACTGGATCCATCAAGCACGTAGTACATTAAGCACTAACATGTTCCAATCCAAGGATTTGGGCCACAAGATTCTGTGTTACTGTACTTGGGAAACTGAATTTTCTTTAAACTAAAACCACGTCCGCATCTTAATTGGCTTTTGGGAACATGGCTACTGCAGTAATCTTGTTATGTTTGGCACCTAGAGAATGACAGATATGTTCGGGACCCCTTAATTTTCACTTTTTACGTAATGCTCTCCCAATTCCGCTCTTCACGTAATATCATCCAAGGATTTTCAAAGATTTTTCCTTTTTTTTTTGTTTTGGGAGGGGGGGTTCCGGCCAGTCCATACGAGGGCCATTTTGGTATCATTTAAAGACACAGACCTTGATATGATAAAAGCCCTCCGGGGGTTGTTGTGCAATGTTTGCGGCGACAAGGATGAAAAAATGCAAAATAAAAAGGCACTCGCCGGACTTTGTGGTTAGCTAGGAGGCAGGGGTTCAGTCTCCGCCTCCCCTGAAATTCTCCCTCTCCAGGCTTCAATGCCCTCCTAAAAGGCAAAAAAATAGATAAAAAAAAAAACCAAACAAACAAACAATTGGCAGGTAGATTATAGACATGCTTGCATTTCTTTGATTCCTATCCCGTAGTCAATTAATTAATGCGGCATTAAAGATATTTTGACCGGTGGAACTGGCACTTCCCTATCAGAAATGCAAAGAGATATGGTATAAAAACAAGAGACGTTATTATACCATAATCATGCTAAAACCACAATCGTACTCCGTCAATTTAAGATCATTATACTTGTGATCCACATCCATGAAGCAGCAGAGCAGGAATACTGCAATGGAAGGCTTAGAATAACATGATAAGCCATGGCAGTGGCCAACCAATTTTGTTGGTGCCATTGTCAGTCATCAAGAAAAGGCAGAGTGGGAATGGGACAGAATCATTCAATCAAACAATGTTGAATAGCTAATCATTAATTCTGTACATAACTCGCCCATGACCTGGGCTCTTCGCAGTAGCAATCCATACGCAAACAAATCATCTTTCCATCTACCAAAAGGAAAATTTGAGATAGAGAGAAGTAAAAAAAATTAAAATTAAAAAGAGAGAAAAAAAAAAGGAAGGAAACACTGCAAGCAAAATGAAAGGAAGGAGAAAATGATAGAAAAATAAAGGGAAAAAAGACCCATCTTGACAAGCCCGAGTCCCCATGTCCTAGTTATCAATGGCAAACTCCAACTACTTAAAGGCTTGGAAAAGAATTGTGAGAAGTAGAAACCATCCTCCAGTCCATCCACAAAGTCCATAAGATTCTATCAGACACTTCTCTAAAAAAATTATGCCCGTGAGTAATCATGTCTGCCTGCTCTCAGACCTTGAACCTGGATAGTCACTGCAATCAGTGTCAGAGTTATCTTTCTGAGATTCAATCTCCACGCTACCTCCTCCTTGTGTTCTCCTCCTGCGGTTCTGTAAATTTACAATACCAACTCACCATTCAGTCAATAGCTGTCCTCACCCCCCAACCCTCCACAGGGTGCAGAAACAGACACTTTGTCACAACAACAAACACTCATATATATGTTCATTAACTTCCTAATGTTGTATGTTGCTCACTTGAGCTGCAAGATGAAAGTAAGCCAACCACTAATTAATCTTTTTGACTAAATGAGCTCACATTTCACACCAACTGATAATTAATTAATAAGGACACAAAATAGTGGATGCAGTAAAAGAAATTATGCAAATTCCCATCCTATTTTCATTGTTCATAATGGATTTCAGGCACATTCTTTCAGATGCATCATCATGCTCCAGTGTTGAGATCACTAACTAACCTCTCTCGGAATAGGATATTCCTCAGATTCCAGCATTCGCACTACTTGGCCCATCTTTGGTCTTTTTTTAGAATCTGGATCAACACACCTCAAAGCAGTCAAGAGGACACGCTTTAGAGCTCTTGTTGATGGTCTTATCTCAATATTTGGATCTACAACTTCTTCAGATCGCCTGCTTCCAACCATCATTTTCAGCCAATCCAAAAGATTCACCTGCAAGCATGAAAATTTATGATCAATGTAGTTTCAGAACAACAACAACAACAAAGCCTTAGTTCCAAATTTAATCGGTGCAGCTAAATGAATGTTATCTTGTTAATTGGGCAGTAGATTCAAGTGGATATACCTCACGGGCAGGACGACCATAGTCTACAGGATCTCTCCCAGTAATTGCTTCCAACAACACGACTCCAAAGCTATAAACATCACTTTTCTCGTTCAAAAGGCCAGTATTTGCATATTCAGGAGCCACGTATCTGTAAGATTTTATTTTGTGGCAAAAACAAGAAGGAAACATGGTTATGCCTTCACCATCAAGAAAGCATGCAAGTGAATAAAGAAAATTAAAAGCTCTGAACATCACTCCTGTACAGGCATTATAATGAACCTGATAAATGACTTACCCAAATGTTCCCATAACTCGGGTTGTTACATGGCTCTTCCCAGCTCCCAGCAACTTGGCCAAGCCAAAATCAGAAACCTTGGCGTTAAAATCTTCATCAATTAGTATATTACTCGACTTAATGTCCCGGTGCACCACTTTTGGTTCAATAGCCTCATGTAAATAGGCAAGACTGCAAGAAATACATATATATAGCTAGGTATATTGGAAGCAAAAAGCCAAAAAGAAGATGCCAGTAAATTGGCTTACGCCTTAGCTGTGCCAAGGAGAACCTTCATGCGGGCCTCCCAAGTAAGATATCCATGCTGACACATAGCTCCATGAAGCCATTGTTCCAAGTTCCCGCTGTTGACATACTCATAAACCAACATCCTGTAATGAATTTAAAAGCTGAGATGATGCTACGATGTGAAAGAAAGCTAGACTTCAAATACATAGCCATGGAGAACCAACATGGTATTCCATGGAGAACCAACACGGTATTGTGAAATAGTTCAGTTTCAAGGGTATCTGTTCCCAACTCTAAAATAGATCAGAACACATATAAAATAAGAAAGTGGTACCTGTGCGTCCCCTCTATACAATATCCCAGAAGACGAACCAAATTCTTGTGGCGCACATGACCAATAGCCTCAACTTCCACCCTGAACTCCTTTTCTGCTTGGCCCCTGAAGAGAATCAAAAAGGCTTAAATGAAAAGGAACCTTGGAATATGAACAAACAAATTCGACAACACTTGAGGAAGTTGAGATAGTTAATTTCATGCTTACAAGTTGTTGAGTATCTTCTTTACTGCTACATGAGTTCCATTTATCAGCTGCCCCCGATAAACAACTCCATATCCTCCCTCACCAAGCACATTTTCCTTTGAAAACCTGTTTGTCGCTAGTTCAAGATCCCTCAACGTAAACCAGTGACCCCAACCCAAGTGAGAGAATTCGGGTAGACCACTTAGAGGAGAAGGAGCAGTAATGGGACATGAAGAAGAAGGATTATACATAGTTGTTGTGCCATTACTCCCTTCTTCACCCGACAGTGATCCACCATCTTTTGCCAAGTGATGGAAAGAGCCAGACTGACTGCTATTGTCTCCATTCTTCACTTTCTCCATACCAAGATGGACCAGGACCTTGTCTGACTTCTTGTCACTAGACTTGCCATGAATTGTAAGAAGAATTCCCTCGCGAGGTACAAATTCATTTGTTGAAACTTGTTCCACTCTCACTTCCTTAATTTCCTTGGAAATTGAAGGGATTTGGCTAAGGGTAAGCTTGTTTCTATCTCTTCTTGACTTCTTACGTGAGGTTAAACAGAAGGACAATACAGACAGGATTACCATGATGAATACAAAGACACAAACGCAAATTACTTCCCAAACCTTGAGGTCAAAAATAACAGTTTTTTTGGATAGTCCTGTTTCGAGAGCACTCGCCATTTTATATCTAAAGTCTGCAAGAATGAAAGAAAATAAAAAAAACAAAGGTGACTCAAATGAAAAACCTAATTACACTGAAGCAGAATCCCACCGACAGGAATGGTAGCATTTAATCATTCATATGAACGTAGTACTATCCGATTAGTTCTAATATTTTCAGTGTAGTCATCCTTCCCTGGCAAAAGAAACCAAGCACAGTAGGGAGCATGACAGGCTATACAGAAGTATAAGTCACAAAAGGAAACAACTTTCATACAGGCAATCAACGGGACAATGAACAGATCACAATCGTAGCGATGCGATCACAAACAAAAGAAAGGAAATATAAGATAAATCCTTAATTTGACACTGCAAACAATAGAAATGAAAAGTGAAGGCCAAAGCCATAGTCTCTTACCTCTTTGTAATGGAGAACGCCACCAGCAACCTTCAAAGTCTTAAGATCTTTGATCTTTGAAACTCATTCTGACCCATACCACCTCCTCAGACCCCAGATCTCAAGACTCGTTGAATCCAAAACAAAAAACATGTTCAAAGTAACGCATTTCCAAGAGAACCAACTAAACCCCAAGAAAATGTTTACATATCCGTTCTGGGTCTTGCCTGCGCGATCTAATCTAGTGTTCGGAAATCTAAGCTGGGGTGTAGCTTTCTCTGTAACTATAGCGAAAAAAGACAGCCGTTTTTTTTTTTTTCCTTTTTTTGGTTGCTGTTTCTTGGGGCAAAGAGTTGAAGAAAGTAATGAAAATGGCAAAAAATGTGAGGGAAGAGAATGAATTTGCAAGGATGGCGCTACACTACACGGAGGCAGGGAAGAGCTTAAAAAAAGACCACGGGAAAAGAAGAAGGTAGGGACGGAGTTATCAGCGGTAGGTGATGAGTTAGTTTAGGTGTTAGTGCCTTACTACTCGACATTGCAACCCTTCATCCATTCACTCACGTTGCATACAGTACAAGGGAAGGCATGGAAATGTGTAGAGTTCTTCCTTTTGATTTATTCATTTGCTATCGCGAAACATCGACTGACTGGCTATCATTCACTTACTAATTCTCTTTTTATGTAGCTTCTTGGGATTTTTGTCTTTTTATTTTTATTTTTATTTTTTATTCTCCTCTTTAAGTTTAATCTCTTCGGCCTTTTGTCACAGGCTAATTTAAGTATGCTGTCAACCCGCTTATTGTATGCTAGTCCAATGCTAACCAAATTAGTGCCCAACCCAAGTCAAGAACAATTCTAGAAAAATGTTTAGGTGTCCCTCTCTAGTATACTCCATTGTAAATATCTAGATACTTATCCTTAGAATTCTCTAGAAGCAATAATTGTAGTCACACATTGAGGAGGGGAAGTAACTATAAATACCCCCATGTCTCTCATTTGTAAACACACCTTTACACCTCTCAATAGCAAAGTTCTCTACATTGCTATACACTTGTTTCTACTTTCCTCCTCTCTATCTCAAAGCCTCTCACTTTCTCTCTCTTTTGAGTTGGTTGTAACTTTTCAAGACTTATTTAGCATCTTCTCTCGCAAGATTATCTAAGTGTCGCACGGGTTAGCACGTCTAAAGTACGTCCAAAACCTAACTCCGTGACAGGTGGTACCAGAGTAAGGTAATCCTAGTCCCTACTTTGTTCTTCTTTGAGTTGTGAGTATGGCAGGTGACGAAGGAGTTGCTGCTGTGGAACAACAGTTTGAGCAACAAGTTCGTGGGCGAGAGGAACAACGTGTCTCAGCCAAACGCAGCAAATCCAAAGTTCCAACAAAGGAAACGATGGATACTTGTGTTATTGGCTTGGAGAGGAGTATCACAAACGTGAGCTCCGCTGTAGGCGATCTTAGTGATCAAGTCGATAACTTGATCCATGAGAATGCCGAGATTACAAGGGCTGCCAAGTCTATGATTCACGATCTTGGTCGCACCTTTGAGGATCGGATATGCTCTATCAATGAAGAGCTGTCCAACCTACGCAAGTCCATGGAAAGAGAGATCCATGATCTTCGTAGGGAGATGGAGTCACGCCACCAAAGTAGCACACACTCGAGTGGTACGACTGCCGCCACCACAAATGCCCCTGTTGTTCATGGTTTGAAGGTCCCCAAGTCGGCTATGTACAATGGAACCTGCAATGCGACAATGGTGGAAAACTTTCTCTTCGGTCTCGAACAATACTTTGAGGCCATGGGGGTTGTCGACGACCTCACAAAGGTATGCAACGCCCAAATCTTCTTGAGGGATGCTGTCCAACTTTGGTGGAGAAGGAAGCATTCCGAATGTGAGAAAGGCTTATGCATTCTCAACACCTGGGAGCAATTCAAGGCTGAATTGTCAATACTTTGTGCCTCACAATGCGGACAGCGAAGTTAGAGGGAAGTTACGTCGCCTTAGCCAAACAGGTAGTATTTCTGATTA
Organism: Kandelia obovata; assembly: GCA_021464305.1. Lineage (NCBI taxonomy): Eukaryota > Viridiplantae > Streptophyta > Magnoliopsida > Malpighiales > Rhizophoraceae > Kandelia > Kandelia obovata. Next base: position 11,731,849 of record CM038476.1, read on the forward strand.
CATCAAGGAATTTACTACTATCATGCTTGAAATTGATATGTTCGATAGGGAGCTTCTCTTCCACTTCAAGGACGACTTGAAGGATTGGGCAAGCGTAGAGCTCGACCGACGTGATGTGCAGACTCTAGATGCTGTCATTGCTGCTGCCGAAATGCTCATCGATTACTCTTCCAAAAATAGAAGGCCAAACTCCAACAGAAAGTGAGGAAGAGAAGGACGGGCAGAAACAGGATGCAAGCCGCAAGGAGGGCGGAAACCAGAAATCCTTAAGTGGCAATCTCAAGCATGGTCATACTTCGGGCAAACGTAACACAGGTAATCCCTTAAAGCCGTGTTTCATTTGTGATGGACCTCACTGGGTGAAGGATTGCCCCAACCGTAGGGCAATGAATGCTATGATCGCGGAACTCAACAAGGAGAAATCCAAAGAAGAGTCCCAACTCGACATGGGAGCCATACAACAATTAGGCAACCTGTCAAAGCTTTTCTCTCCAACAGTTCCTAAGGAAAAGGGACTGTTGTACGCGGACGTCACCATTGAAGGCAAAACTGCATGTGCAATGCTAGACACGGGAGCAACGCACAACTTCATGGACGTCCAAGAGGCCAAACGGCTAGGCCTCAAACTCGTAAAGGGGAATGACACCATCAAGGCTGTCAATTCGGAGGCCAAACCTGTCCAAGGTGTAGCGCAAGGAGTAGCTGTCCAAATCGGAGATTGGACGGGTAAGTTAGACTTTTCTATCGTTCCTATGGATCTGTCTCTTATACACATCTAGATGTGTATAAGAGACAGGTGCTAGGTCTTACATTTTTCTGCAAAGCCTCTGCTTTTCCCATTCCTGCTTCAAGCTCTCTTGTGATTCTCGACACGTACAAGATCCGAGTAATCCCTTTAAAGAGTAAGGGGAAGTCGGAACCATCAACGATTTATGCCTTGCAATTCAAACGGGGTCTTGAGTTAGGTGACGGTCACGTTCCTACCACAAGGGAACTCAGCGACGGGAAAGACGTAGCAGCACCTACTCCTGCATTGCCACATTCCATCCAAGGTGTCCTTGTCAAGTTCAAGGATGTGATGTCTCCCGAGTTGCAAAGAAGTTGTCTCCAAGACAAGATGTGGATCACCACATCAAGCTGGAACACGGTGTCAAACCTCTTGCCATGACCTCACATCGCATGGCAACCCCGGGGCTTGCGGAATTGAAGCGAGCTACCTTCAAAGAACCTGTTGTGGTGCTTCCGGACTGCAAGAGACCTTTCAAAGTCCACAGTCCACAGAAGCAACACACAAAAACATATGCGAAAGGAGACTTGGTGATGGTAAAGTTGCTGCCCAACCAACTGAAGTCTCCACGCAACGTGCACAAGGGCTTGGTGAAAAGGTACGAAGGTCCATTTCCTGTTCTCAAGCATGTAGGAAAGGTCGCCTACCAAGTCCAACTCACATCAAAGCTGTTGATCCACAATGTCTTCCATGTAAGTCTTCTAAAGCCTTTTCATGGGAATGACAAGGATCCTGGTAAGCAAGTCCACGCACGTACCAACCGCTAAGGTTACCAAGTTTGACAAGGAGGTGGAATCCATCCTTGCCGATCGAGTGACTCGAAGGAGGGGAGTTCCTAATTACACCGAGTACTTGGTGAAGTGGAAAGATTTTTCAGATGAAGAGGTTAGTTGGGAACGAGAGAACCTACTTTGGCAGTTTGCGGATTTCATCCACCGCTACAAGGATGAAAGCGCGACGAGGACGTCGCGAAAACAAGTGGGGAGGGTGTCACGGGCTGATTTAAGTATGCTGTCAGCCCACTTGTTGCATGCTAGCCAAATTGGTGCCCCAACCCAAGTTAAGGAGAATTCTAGAAGAATGTTTAGGTGTCCCTCTCTAGAATACTCCATTGCAAATATCTAGATGTTTATCCTTAGAATTCTCTAAAAGCAATAATTGTAGTCACACATTGAGGAGAGAAAGCAACTATAAATACCCTCATTCCTCTCATTTGTAAACACACCTTTACACCTCTCAATAGCAAAGTTCTCTACATTGTTATACACTTGTATCTACTTTTCTTCTCTCTATCTCAAAGTCTCTCAATTTTTCGCTCTTTTAAGTTGGTTGTAACTATTCAAGACTTACTTAGCATTTCTCTCGTAAGATTGTCTAAGTGTCGCGCAGGTTAGCACGAACGTCCAAAGTCTAACTCCGTGACACTTTGCTCTGGTTCTCTGTTTTCTTTTTCTTTTTTCTTTTTTTGGGGTAAGTATTTTCATTAATTCTGTTCAGTTCACGATTAATTATTTATTTGTATTATTTGATTTGTTTAGCGGTTGTTACTGACACTTTTGCATTCTTCAATGTACTTTATTGGTCAAACATCGCAATTAAGACAGAGAAGTGATGACCGATGATTGCGATGGTGGGGAGGCTCATGATCTTTTTGATTGAACCACTCCGATTCTCCAATTAGTAAGTGTGTGATTTAGAATCTGACCATCACATGTACATCGCCATATGTATCGTTGCTAGCTGTTTTTGAATAGTCAAACCTCAAATCAAAACAGAAATGCCTATTTCAATTCCCAAACTTCTGCTGCAGTCGCTGGCCATGCTTATGTAGCATCTCTGTCCTGCTTGAAATTTATGTAGCTAATTCATATGCCTAGTAAATCGTAAATCTTTTTGTTAAATTGCTAGACACCTTTTTGATCGCGATTCCTTAAATCGTATTTAGTAATCTTCAATTCAGTTTTTCAGGACCACCTTGCTAAAGCCATAATTGAACTGAACTGAACTTAAGAAGTTTAACCTTGATTGAACGGCAAAAATTGACGAAATTATTATTTCA
>CM038476.1:11734719-11818074 GCA_021464305.1 Kandelia obovata
AGGGACTTATGCATTCTCAACACCTGGGAGCAATTCAAGGCTGAATTGTCAATACTTTGTACCTCACAATGCGGACAACGAAGTTAGAGGGAAGTTACGTCGCCTTAGCCAAACAGGTAGTATTTCTGATTACATCAAGGAATTTACTACTATCATGCTTGAAATTGATATGTTCGATAGGGAGCTTCTCTTCCACTTCAAGACGACTTGAAGGATTGGGCAAGAGTAGAGCTCGACAGACGTGATGTGCAGACTCTAGATGCTGTCATTGCTGCTGCCGAAATGCTCATCGATTACTCTTCCAAAAATAGAAGGCCAAACTCCAACAGAAAGTGAGGAAGAGAAGGACGGGCAGAAACAGGATGCAAGCCGCAAGGAGGGCGGAAACCAGAAATCCTTAAGTGGCAATCTCAAGCATGGTCATACTTCGGGCAAACGTAACACAGGTAATCCCTTAAAGCCGTGTTTCATTTGTGATGGACCTCACTGGGTGAAGGATTGCCCCAACCGTAGGGCAATGAATGCTATGATCGCGGAACTCAACAAGGAGAAATCCAAGGAAGAGTCCCAACTCGACATGGGAGCCATACAACAATTAGGCAACCTGTCAAAGCTTTTCTCTCCAACAATTCCTAAGGAAAAGGGACTGTTGTACGCGGACGTCACCATTGAAGGCAAAACTGCATGTGCAATGCTAGACACGGGAGCAACGCACAACTTCATGGACGTCCAAGAGGCCAAACGACTAGGCCTCAAACTCGTAGGAATGACACCATCAAGGCTGTCAATTCGGAGGCCAAACCTGTCCAAGGTGTAGCGCAAGGAGTAGCTGTCCAAATCGGAGATTGGACGGGTAAGTTAGACTTTTCTATCGTTCCTATGGATGATTTGAAAGTCGTGCTAGGTCTTACATTTTTCTGCAAAGCCTCTGCTTTTCCCATTCCTGCTTCAAGCTCTCTTGTGATTCTCGACACGTACAAGATCCGAGTAATCCCTTTAAAGAGTAAGGGGAAGTCGGAACCATCAACGATTTATGCCTTGCAATTCAAACGGGGTCTTGAGTTAGGTGACGGTCACGTTCCTACCACAAGGGAACTCAGCGACGGGAAAGACGTAGCAGCACCTACTCCTGCATTGCCACATTCCATCCAAGGTGTCCTTGTCAAGTTCAAGGATGTGATGTCTCCCGAGTTGCAAAGAAGTTGTCTCCAAGACAAGATGTGGATCACCACATCAAGCTGGAACACGGTGTCAAACCTCTTGCCATGACCTCACATCGCATGGCAACCCCGGGGCTTGCGGAATTGAAGCGAGCTACCTTCAAAGAACCTGTTGTGGTGCTTCCGGACTGCAAGAGACCTTTCAAAGTCCACAAGAAGCAACACACAAAAACATATGCGAAAGGAGACTTGGTGATGGTAAAGTTGCTGCCCAACCAACTGAAGTCTCCACGCAACGTGCACAAGGGCTTGGTGAAAAGGTACGAAGGTCCATTTCCTGTTCTCAAGCATGTAGGAAAGGTCGCCTACCAAGTCCAACTCACATCAAAGCTGTTGATCCACAATGTCTTCCATGTAAGTCTTCTAAAGCCTTTTCATGGGAATGACAAGGATCCTGGTCGAAGCAAGTCCACGCACGTACCAACCGCTAAGGTTACCAAGTTTGACAAGGAGGTGGAATCCATCCTTGCCGATCGAGTGACTCGAAGGAGGGGAGTTCCTAATTACACCGAGTACTTGGTGAAGTGGAAAGATTTTTCAGATGAAGAGGTTAGTTGGGAACGAGAGAACCTACTTTGGCAGTTTGCGGATTTCATCCACCGCTACAAGGATGAAAGCGCGACGAGGACGTCGCGAAAACAAGTGGGGGAGGGTGTCACGGGCTGATTTAAGTATGCTGTCAGCCCACTTGTTGCATGCTAGCCAAATTGGTGCCCCAACCCAAGTTAAGGAGAATTCTAGAAGAATGTTTAGGTGTCCCTCTCTAGAATACTCCATTGCAAATATCTAGATGTTTATCCTTAGAATTCTCTAAAAGCAATAATTGTAGTCACACATTGAGGAGAGAAAGCAACTATAAATACCCTCATTCCTCTCATTTGTAAACACACCTTTACACCTCTCAATAGCAAAGTTCTCTACATTGTTATACACTTGTATCTACTTTTCTTCTCTCTATCTCAAAGTCTCTCAATTTTTCGCTCTTTTAAGTTGGTTGTAACTATTCAAGACTTACTTAGCATTTTCTCTCGTAAGATTGTCTAAGTGTCGCGCAGGTTAGCACGAACGTCCAAAGTCTAACTCCGTGACACTTTGCTCTGGTTCTCTGTTTTCTTTTTCTTTTTTCTTTTTTTTGGGGTAAGTATTTTCATTAATTCTGTTCAGTTCACGATTAATTATTTATTTGTATTATTTGATTTGTTTAGCGGTTGTTACTGACACTTTTGCATTCTTCAATGTACTTTATTGGTCAAACATCGCAATTAAGACAGAGAAGTGATGACCGATGATTGCGATGGTGGGGAGGCTCATGATCTTTTTGATTGAACCACTCCGATTCTCCAATTAGTAAGTGTGTGATTTAGAATCTGACCATCACATGTACATCGCCATATGTATCGTTGCTAGCTGTTTTTGAATAGTCAAACCTCAAATCAAAACAGAAATGCCTATTTCAATTCCCAAACTTCTGCTGCAGTCGCTGGCCATGCTTATGTAGCATCTCTGTCCTGCTTGAAATTTATGTAGCTAATTCATATGCCTAGTAAATCGTAAATCTTTTTTGTTAAATTGCTAGACACCTTTTTGATCGCGATTCCTTAAATCGTATTTAGTAATCTTCAATTCAGTTTTTCAGGACCACCTTGCTAAAGCCATAATTGAACTGAACTGAACTTAAGAAGTTTAACCTTGATTGAACGGCAAAAATTGACGAAATTATTATTTCAACTTCTGATACAAAAAGGAGAGAGAGAAAGAGAGAGAGAGAGAGAGAGAGTCATCTGTCTCTTATACACATCTAGATGTGTATAAGAGACAGCATGTGAATGGTACTGAGCTCTATCCAATAACTGTCTCTTATACACATCTAGATGTGTATAAGAGACAGCCACTTGAATCTGTTTGCGGAGCCTTTATTGGATCTGTCTCTTATACACATCTAGATGTGTATAAGAGACAGGAGAGAGAGAGTCATTGAACCCCCCCGGCCGGGCGGAGGCCCCAAAAAAACTCTGAGTTTGAGCTTCATGTGAATGGTACTGAGCTCTATCCAATAAAGGCTCCGCAAACAGATTCAAGTGGTCACGAGAAATGAAGCCTCCGCATGTCACCATTTTCAATTGGGATAATAGTAATAAAGGCCAATCCCGATGACCGGATTTCAACACAATCAAGATGTCAAGTCAATCGACCCAAAGTGATTGGCATGCCCAGAAATAGCCCCGCAACTCACTCTGGTGCTTCTGGACTACCACCGCGCATACATTGGTGTAGGAGTTTCTGAGTGGCAGAGAAGTTTGCTCTGACAGGCTCAAAAGTAACCGATTGAATTGGCAGCGGGATTCAAGAAGCAATTAATATTGATATGGTCCCAGCTCTCACTTTCGAGATCTCTTAATGGACGGTAAAGGAAGAAACACTGTTACTAGCGAACTGATTGGCACATGATTAATAGCCATCTTTTTTTCTCGTCCAAAACTAAGAGGGATTGGATTTGGTTTGGATTGGACTGGACCACACGATACAAAAAGGCTTGAATTGGGAACCAGAAATGTTACTTTTATTTGTACCTCAAATTAGCTAGGATATTAATTCTCATACGATTACTGTTGACAAGAAGACTTTGATTTAGGCATCAATTTTGTTTTACTTTGTACGTGCACTTGATAGTGTCTCCCCGATCAACTTTTGCACACCCACCATGTCCTGTACAATGCAAAGCAAGAGAACGCCATTCTTCATTCTTCTACCCAACCTAGGTTTACGTACGCAACGTAACAATTAATGCCAACCCTACGTACCCTGCACAGATCTCTGTTCAATTCCACAGTTCTCCCCCCCCCCCCCCCCGGTCTGTTGTTTGAACTAAATTTTTTTTTTTCTTCTTAAGAATTCTGTTTCGGTCATTTGGTGGGGGGTAATTGATCTGCGGGTCTTGCAGCACCAGTCGTCGATGTTCATCAGTGGAAAGTACAACATTGGCGACTTCAGGGCAAGTGGTGAATCCATGAATGGTTTGTTGATGGTGACATGGATGGGAACTTCTTATCTTTTTTAGCTTCTTTTTTTCTTTTTTGGCTAATCAAGCATGTCGATGTAGGCGCCTAACATAATATAATTGCAAAGTTGCAATATCAACCAACCAGAAAAAACATGCATGACCTGGTAGAATACTAGAGCAATCGAGCAAGTGGGAAGACAAGATATTAGAAGATCTGTTTGATATTTAGTTAGGGCATTACATTTCGTGCATCCATAAAGGGAGGGAGTCGTAATAAAAAACAACCTTAAAAAAATAGTTGATTGAAGAGAAAGTTTGGCACCATTTACACTCTTCAATGAATCCTCAATTTGTCGAAATCACCCTCAAAAAAAGTTCAACTTTTCGGGAAAGTTGGTTCGAGTCACTTTGGAACAATCGTAGAAAGTTGGTACGTGCTGTGCTGACTGGTCAAAAGATATCTCATTTGTAGGTTAGCATATGATTGATTAAAATTAATGGTTAAAAGAGTTATATATAATTTTTTAATATAAGTTAGTGTCGAGATTTTAAATATAAATTTTATAATTAAAAATTTTTTACCTTAGGAATAAAAAAGAAAAAAAATATAAAATATAAAATATAAATATATATATGATGTTTAGTTAAGTTTTATTCAAATTACTTCTTAGACTCTCGTCTTCAAAGGAAAAAAAAAAAAACAAAGGGACATGAGCATTTAGGCTAGGTATATAGATTATTCTGATATTAGTTCATTATTTGAACTTTCTTTCTTTTTTTTTTGTTGGGGGGGGGGGAGCGTGAAGAGTGAGTTTGTTTAATCTCAAATTTTGGCTCTAAAGAAAATTGTCGTGAGAAATATATATATATATATATATATATATATAAAGATATTTTGAAAATGAAGTCCGAACTAATTGAAATTGGGGTTCAACAAAAAACAAGAGATAGTAAATGGATGGATTAGGTAGTCGGGCCAGCCATCAGCAAGCCAAGCCAGGAATGATCTAATTTTTATTTTTATTTTTTATTTTTTAAAAAAAAAGAAGAAGAAGAAAGAGAAGAGAGAGAGAGAGAGAGAGAGAGAGAGAGAGAGAGAGAGAGGATAGGGTGGGGCTGGGTGGTGTGGATACTGTGTTCTATGTACGAGGGGAAGAAAAAATGGAATTGACATATTTGTCCACTCCACTCCTGTTCTGTTCACCCCAGTCCTGTCTTTTATCTTTTTTTCTTTTATCTTTTTTTTTTTAAAAAAAAAAAAAAAACTCCCCCACTTCACCGACTTTCATTTCAAACTCTCCCGCCCACACTTGACTCTATTTTAAACTCCCCTCTTCTCTCTTTCTCGATTCTGGAAAATTATATTTTCCTGTTTTTATTATCATTACTAATATGTTATTTATTATGAGTATTGACAACGTCTGAATCTCAATCTCCCACTCTTTCATTCCGATCCGCGAGAAAAAAAACAGAGAGGCAGAGACAGACGGACAGAGATGGGTTCCAATTTCAATGCAATTGCAGCAGGTGCATTTTTTTTTTGTTTCGGTTCAAGATAAGTTAATCGCCGTCAAACTTCGTGAATTGAATGATATGCATATCCACCCACCCTCTTTGTTTGTTTGTTTGTTTGTTTGCATTGCATTGCATTCCATTCCATTCCATTCCCATGTTTTAGGTGGCAAACGAATGGACGCTCTGTGGTCACAGATCACAGCCGACCCACCAGAAGTAGTCGAAGAAGACTCACATCTTCATCACCAACGACATCTACAACAAGAAGGAGAAGGAGAAGGAGTAGGAGAAGCCAATGTCCCTCAGGTCTTCTACCAAAGGCGGCGAGGACCCCAACTTCACCGCCCCATCACAACAATCCCTCCTCCTCATGCTCTCCTCCATTCGTAACTTCCTTCTTCCTCACCTTTTTTTTTTTTCTTTTGGCCCTCACCCATATGCTGTCTGTCCTTGTTTATTTATTTTGATACAAGTTTTCGCATCTACAGGAACCAGTCGGACTCCAACAGGGAGAATTGGGTCAATTTGGCTGCTCCCACCAAGCGAGTCAGTTGGAATCGTTCCCTTTCCACCAGGTTCCCACTCCCCCTTCTTCCTCACCCCCCCGGGGGGTTTCTTCTGTGGTTCTTTCATTTGCTTTGCCGAATGCAACGTTCTTAATGTTCTCCTTCTAAATGGGCGCCCCCGTTTCAGCTTAGTGGCTCTCTTTCTCCTTGTCTTCAATATTTAATCAAAGTGCATATGTTGCAATGTTTACCCGCTGAGATACCGATAAAACATCATATAGCATACCCCAAGTCCAGAGAAACATCACAGTGGCACTAGAATGACAGCACTTTTTTCTCATCCCCGTGTTCTTGCCTTTCCCCTTTCTTAAATAGTTTACTCTACCGATAAAAATTCACTTTTTCCCCTTTCTACGAGGCAAATTTATCGTTACTGGATTCACGGTATTCGAGACATGTCTATATACCCTTAACCTTGTTTTTCTTTTTTCATAAGCTTGGTTTCCTGTCTTTTGGGTCCTTGCCGATTTCTTCTATAGTGACTTGTTATTGTGTCATTGTGTGCTTGATGCAGAGGGAGGGTAAGTATTGCTGTGGAGACTCGTGTGGATATCCAGCCTCAAGAGAAGCGGGTGAAAAGAAGAGGCAAACCACCAGTTCCTAAAGTAAGTATGGCTTCTCTACTCTTTCCTCCTCCTTTTGCAGCATGCTATGATCACTCTATTTTTCTGACACCCAACATTTACTGTTTATTATAATACATCAAGCAAAGTTCTGTCTTTCTTTACTGTTGTAATTAGTGTCTGTCCTCGCTGGCTCTTGTAGGGAAAATCTGTACAGCCTCCAAACTTTGAGAAAGAACGAGAATATTTTGAGCAGGTTGATGCTTTTGAGTTGCTAGAGGAGAGTCCATCACCCAAAACTTTCAATACATGGGCCACGGGAAATCAAACTGATGATATCGGTATACCACATCTGTCTTCAAGATTAGAGAAATGGTTAACTTCAAAGAAGTTCAACTGTAGTTGTGGTCCTTCTAGTACACTCTCAAAGATTTTAGAATCTCCAGCCATGTTGTTGGAACATACTTGCGCGGATGATTTTAATCTTGTAGATTTGAAAACTCCTGAAAAACAGGCTTCAAGGGTCAATTTGGTTATGCATTCTGTCCAACGCAGAATCAGTGCATATTTACTCGGTAAAGGTGGAAGTAAAATGAATCCCAATTCTACAAAAAGCAACAGTTTATTGGCAACATTGTGTGACGGTGGCTGTGATGAAATTGGAGCTGCGGTTAAGCAACTATCTTTAGCATCTACAACTGATTCAAATGGTCATGATAATGTGGATCCATTTTCTGCACTATTGGCAGTCTGTGGACAGTCAACTCCATCAACTATGTTGGATGTGTTCACCAAATATTGGTTTGTCTGCATTCTTGTCACACAGTGTGCTTTATTGGATTTAATCCCTCTGGCATATAGGCAGTGGCTGAGCATAGCAATTGAAGTGAAAAAATGTTTCATTTTTCAGCCTTGCAAATAAATATTATGTTTTTGAGAAAGTATACTGATTACCAACCATTTGGTGTTATCTATGAGCTCCAAACAATTGGTTTTACTCACTCTGGCATATAGGCAGTGTTTGAGCACAGCAATTGAAATGAAACCTTCTGTTCCTTTTTTATCATGGTTGTAAACATCACTGTATGCAACTCTCTTAAGCTAATAAGACATAAAACTTTCTTGACCCAGTGACCCTCAAACCATTTTAAAAGTGGGTGAAGGTACATTTGGAGAAGCCTTCAAAGCTGGGAACACCGTATGTAAAATAGTTCCAATTGATGGAGACTTGCGAGTGAATGGGGAAGTTCAAAAGGTACGTACTTTAATCGCCCCTTTATTTCTCACTTGTAAAATCACGCAATTGGAGAAATAGGTGCTGCAGCATTTTGCTACTATTGATACTTAGATAAGCACTTTTCTTCAAGCCTTCCTCCCAAGCTACTTCTCCATTAGGTATTTTTTTTCTTAACAGAGCTTGTGTTTCAGTACTGATGCTTTTGATTGTCTTTGCTCCAGAAATCAGAAGAGTTACTTGAGGAGGTTATACTTTCTCAAACTCTTAATCATCTGAGGAGACATGATGGCAATGCTTACAATGCATGTACAACATTCATAGAAACCCTAGAGTATGTGTTCTATCTAGTGTTCTAAAGTTATATGGTTATGCAGCTGCTCAATGTCTTCTTTAATTGACACTGCAGCCAAATGTAAGTGAGCATGTTTAGTGCTTCTATCTGGCCATGTCTGATCTCTATGAAAACCATAGTTTGTTGTGCTGATGCAATGATTCTGCACATTGGCATGGCAATGGCCATTTGTCTTGCTTATTATACAATGTTCATGTGGTGTTAGCACTGGTTATGGGCTTGGTCAGCATCACCACTTTAGACCATGATTGAAGTAGAATTTAAGCTAAATAGGTCTGTGTTTCCCAAGGGTTGAATTGTTGAAACCTGTCCATAAAAAAAAAAGTGGAAAGCTGAGATGCATACTGGTATAAAATTATTAACTTGCTGCTGCTGGTTTTTAGCTGGAACCATTAACCTCTAGCATTGGTGCTATTCCAGTTTACAGGTCTGCCAAGGGCCATATGATAGTGCACTGATTACAGCATGGGAAAGCTGGGATGAAATGCATGGTTCAGAAAATGATCACCCTAAGGGTTTTTCAGAGAAACAGGTTCACTTCCATTCCATGCACAAAGATAGTAACATGTCTTAGTTATGGTTTATAACGAGTCCATCTTCCTCCTGCTAGCCATAATAAATTTCCGAACATATGTTTTACTGAAGCTTGAAATTTGTTCTTTCTTTTCTCTCTTCTTATTTGTTGGTGGAAGTGAATGTGGGAATGGTGTTAACAATACGGAATAAGCTTAATGCTGGCCTCATCTTGGTTCTAAATATTACTAAATAGGCATTTGTGCTTATATATTGGGTGCACTAACAAAATCATTCTTCTGAGCTCTGCAGTGCTATGTTATATTTGTATTACAACATGGAGGCAAAGACCTTGAAAGCTTTGTGCTCTTGAATTTTGATGAAGCACGGAGTTTATTGGTGCAGGTGTGGACAGATTTCTTTTTTTTCTATCATTTTTCCAAGTCACTCTGAATTTTTATGTGAATAAACTTTGTGCCATTATGCATTGCAGGTTACAGCTGCCTTAGCTGTTGCAGAAGCTGCTTATGAATTTGAACACCGGGACCTGCACTGGTTTGTTTGTTCATCCAATGATACTGTCATAGAGTGAAGCTCTTAGCATGAATGCTGAATTTTAGACAATTTTGTTTGATCACAGGGGAAACATTCTTTTAACTCGAAATGAATCTACTACAGTGCAATTCACTCTCAAGGGGAAACAATTATTGGTCAGGACCTTTGGACTGGTGATATCAATAATTGATTTCACTTTGTCTAGAATCAATACTGGTGAAAGCTCTTTTGTTTTGCACTTCACATTGAAGTTTAAACTTGTTTTTGATTTCTCATTGCTAACAAACTTTCCTGCAATACAGGCGAAGATATACTCTTTCTAGATCTATCCTCAGATCCTTATCTCTTCAAAGGTCCAAAGGGTGATAGACAAGTAGGAACATGAATGCACACCATAGGTTGCACACTTCATGATTAGAATTTCCTGATTGATTCTCATTTTCCACTAACATGTGCAGGCAGAGACATACAGAAAAATGAAGGAGGTAACGGAGGATGTTTGGGAAGAGAGGTAATAATTATGTTTCTTATTATTCTTATAAACCGTGAGAGGAACACCTTGGTTTAATTCTCCTCTTCACTAACCATGAGTCTCTAGATTGGGGAGAGAATGGGCTTCTTCTGTTAAGAAACTTAAAAGAAATGATATATATATATCATTTCTTTTAAGTTTCTTAACAGAAGAAGCCCATTCTAGGAAAGAAGGTTCTTGGCCTCTAACCTAGAAGGCTAGAACAAGAAAGTTATTCATGAATGACACAAAACTAAAAGTAAAAGGAACGTATATGCTTGTTCCTCCTCCCACTTTGCCCTATTCTCTCTCTATTTCTGGTATTTGTTTGGGGCTCTTTCTAATTGATCTGGACCATGTTGATTGAGGAGAGAGCGCACATGCATCTCCCTCCTTGTTACCTTTGGAAACTTTAAAACTTTTAGTTAGAAGATTTTAGTTTAATGAAGTCTGTTGATTCACATTTTCTGCAGCTTCCCTAGAACAAATCTGTTATGGCTGCTCTACTTGGTGGATATCTTACTCCTGAAGAAATCTTTTGTAAGTCTTCTCTTTTTATCTGTGTCTTTCTCTTTTCGTGGCCGCTTTAGTTTCAATTCAGATAGATATTCATTCTTTACGCATCCGGTTAACAAGCGGACATTTTGTGGCATGTAAACCATTCTTTGCTTAGGGGGTTTTTATTTTACTTCTAGACTTTCTTGTTAGAGACTGAATGAGAGAAGCGTGTCCAATCATTCGGTTGCCGAAAGTACTACCATTCCTATGCGCATGGCGGGCATGTTATTGACTGATTTACTGTCGCTCAGGAACGATCTTCGAAGAACATGAGAGATTTACGGGCACTGAAGAAGCGTCTAGACAAGTACAATTCGGCCGAAGAAGCAATTCTTGATCCTTTCTTCAGCGACTTGTTTGTTATACCATGTGAATGTGAATGAGCTGCACAGCAGGAAAAAGATTCCGAAATGCATGTCGACAAAGACAAAAAAGAAAGGAAAAGGAACAAACTAACCGTGGGATTAGCAGCTTGCTTAATCCGCGCACTGTAGACGACAGATATGAGATATTTGAAATCCATTTTCCGATACGCTTTTTCAATATCTGAGAAAGGTTTGCGTTTTTGTGCAGCAAATGCCAAAAGACAGTCACAGGACCGCAGAAAGTTACACTAACAAAAATATCCTTTTGATTTTCAGAAAGCTCACACCTTCTTCTGTCCGCGTTTATTTATTATCTGAAAGTAGAGTTGGCCATGTTAAGGCCAGGGAAATAACATTTATTAGTAAGGGAACTTGGGAAGGAGCTTCGGATCTTTTTAAACAACCATACGGTAAGTTCAGCTCAGCCATGGTTCTCAAGTTGTACAAACACAGCGTGGGGAGTGCTTGCCCACTCATGTAGCCGTGAGTGATGTGACCCAGACGAGACGTGATGATCAATGATAGTGGGTAGGTGGGCGGGGGTTATCACGATACATACAATTGTGTTGGAATCTTGGAGGAAACAAAATTAATATTGGCATAAACAGTGCAATACCAGAAAGTAAATATTGCAGTGAAATTCAAAAGTGCCCCTATGTCTCTGTCCCAAGCACACCGCTACAGTAATAGAGTGATATCATCATGTGTCTTTCACTGTTCTGTAATCTTACTTCTTTTGCTTTCTCTGCTTGTGGCCAGGTCAGACAAGCTCCTTTTTGACGAATCAGTTTGAAAGATGAGAAGGCGCAATAGATTATTCCACATGGGGCTGTTGTCCCCACCCGACAGAATATTATATATTATCATGACCGGGCGGTGGAAAAAAAAAAAAAAGGTGGCACTAATAATAATAATAATAATAATAATAATAATAATAATAATAATAATAATAATAATATCTGTCTCTTATACACATCTAGATGTGTATAAGAGACAGGTTTGAAAGATGAGAAGGCGCAATAGATTATTCCCCATGGGGCTGTTGTCCCCCCCCGACAAAATATTATATTTTATAATGCCCGGGCGATAAAAAAAAAAAAGGTGGCACTAATAAAAATGATAATAATAATAATAGTAATAATAATAATAATAATAATAATAATAATAATAATAATAATAATAATAATAATATAGATACTTACTACCAAGGTAGAAAGGTCAGTCCAGCGGCAGCCTCCTCCCTCCCTTGCTAAAAAGGCTTTTGGTTTCTACTCTATTCCTGTCCTACCCCTGACAAG
The DNA here is from genome assembly GCA_021464305.1 of Kandelia obovata. Taxonomy (NCBI): domain Eukaryota; kingdom Viridiplantae; phylum Streptophyta; class Magnoliopsida; order Malpighiales; family Rhizophoraceae; genus Kandelia; species Kandelia obovata. The sequence goes on from CM038476.1 coordinate 11,746,974, forward strand.
ACCAACGTACTACTCAAAATTCATTGAAGTGCTCAAATCCGAAGCTGAAACTTGCATGTTCATTGTGTTTCAAGAAATGCGTGCTTGTTGTTCGGTTGTTAATGCGGATGTGAGTGTTAATCCTGTTGAACAAAATAGAACTGTATTAAAAAAATGCTTAAAAAATATTTTAAATTATGTATTTAATATTTTTTTAAGATAAGATTTATTTTAATTATGTTACAATAAATTTTTTATATGATAAAATAAAATATATTTAATTACAATTTTTATTATTAAAATTTAGTATTACAAAAAATTTGTATATTATTTTATTAAAAATTGATATATTTTTATATTTTCTCTCGTTTTAATAAAATGAGTACTATAATATATATATGGTGTCTAAAAATTATTTGACCAATTAATTATGTTTATTAGTATTAAGAAACATCTTTATAGAATTATTTTAAAAAAATAAAAATTTAATATGCTGTTAGATTTATTTGATAATTATTAAAAAATATATCATTTCATAAGAAATATTTTAAAAATATCATACTTAATTTTTATTTTTTTTTAAATCCCGAAAAATCCAACAAAGCATGTAAATCACGAACTAAATCAAAGACAAAATAGCAAACCGAGATCGTAAGTAAGCATGGCTACAATCTCATGAATAAAGATTGCAACTTTATGAAACAAAAAATAGGGATGCTTTATTATTCATGAACTAAAATTTCTTGAAAAATTTTTACCGCAAAAAAAAAAAAATACAGTTGAGAAATTTATATTGCATTTCTTTTACAAAATTGAGAATTTTATTCAGAAAATACCCTCCCAACTATAAGTTTTTCGGACATAATTTCAACATAGATTTTGATGGAAAAGGATTGGGCCTAAAATGGGGTCTTTGAGAAGGGTGACACGTCACTCCTCAGAATTTGCCAAGTTGCAGCCTTTGCAAAAAGCTTGTGATTCTTCGTGACAAAGTAACGTCTTTTTGGCTAAATTTTATCATTACATTACGTGCAAAAAGCTTTATGCATCTGTTTTAGACCTGGTCATCTTCCTTTTCTTTCTTTTTTGCTTTCTTTTTTTCTTTCTTCTTTTTTTTTTAACTTCTCATGACCTTTATATGTTACAAAACCTCTTCTCTCTGTGAGCATGTGCACTGTCTATTAAGCATATCCTTCATTTTAGGATGGTGTTGTTGTGCATCTAGTTGGGATCCCTTTGGCCTTAAAATTGGAAAAACACCCCCTCACTGCAATGGCCACACTTTCTAGCAACTGCCTCCTCTTACTCTTCTTCTCTCTTCTTACCATCTGGTCTTCTGGTAAGCAGCTCACTCACTTCTTCGTCATAATGTTTTTTGCTTTCCTGATAAATCTAGAGAACAGAGAACCGAATTATTATTATTATTATTTTGATGGAAAAAAAATTATTGACGTTCTTGGTTAGCGGGAATTGGGCTACTACATTATACTAATTGGTAAGAGGAAATGATACTCTCCCTCCTATGTAGGCTCTCTCTCTCTCTCTCTCTCTCTCTCTCTCTCTCTCTCTCTCTCTGTTTTTCTTTCTTTCTTTTATTCGGCTTTCGTTTTGAAAACCCATAAAACCCCGCATTATGTGGGTAGGCCCTGGTTATGCCGTAGTGCATCTAGGCATGAATTCCCTTGTCGTCCTGATCATTTTGATACAATTGAAAACTTTATCCAAGTGCTGCCTGTTTAGTTACATGAATGAACTGAAATTCTTTCTTTGATGCTTTGCTCATTAAGACCATGTTCTTGTCTATATGTTGCAGGAACCCTCGTGGGTTTCTCCTCTGATGCCCGAGGAGGTCCCGCAGCTTCACCACTTAACAGAGCAGTCTCATTCCCCAAGCCAAACAAGGTTTCATCATCTCATGTTCGACTTCTTGTAGCAGATCATAGGGTTTTGGACAAAGTTCTAGGTCACTGCTCTGGCTTGACAGTTGATCTTTACCTGCATCAAGATCTTGTTCCAAATTTTATAAATTCCAAGTCTTCTGCTACATCATGGCTGAAAACACATGTTGTCACCTTTTCGGCCTGTGAAAATATCAAAAGCATTATAGTCAGCGGCAGCAACAATTTGTTACAGCTTTCATCCACCTTGAGACTAATCCACTCAGCCATCGGCACTTCTCATCTTGAGAGCAAACTTAAGGTTTCGGTGGCATTTTCACTGCCTTTTCTGAAGAAATTGAATACAACGCAGGCAAAAGGCATGCAAAGGATACTTCAATTCATCAAGAGTACTGGGTCCTTTATCGCTGTAGAAGCCAGTCCTGATGCCGACGCAGGATTAGGAATGAGAGACCTTTTTCTTCAATCGATGATTCGAAAAGCTAATCTTGCTGCTTCCCTGCTTCATTGCAATGACGTCCCTATAGTTATGATAGCCAGAAGCCTAGTTGTTCCCAGTACAACAGAAGCAGATGAGTTTTTAGACGAGGTTTCAAAAGCTTTAGAAAAATTGGGGGTTACAGGTCAGGTAGCCGAATTATATGCAGAAGTATATTTCTTTGAAGGTTATGTTGAAAAAGAGCTCAAAATGGATGAAGAGCAACATTCGTCTTCTTCTCGCAGGGTACTCCAACAAAAATTCAAAACTATTTTACATGATGCAATTGACCCACCACCATCAGTTTTACCATCATCATCTCCAGTCATACTTCCTCCAAATAACCCCACGCCTACAGTAGTAACTGTCCCTGCCACCAACCCTGTTACTACCACACCTGTATCAAACCCCCCTGCCACTCCTCTCACTGTTCCCTCTACAAATCCTTCTGTTAATCCACCAGCACCAACAACTAATCCTGTCACAACACCAACACCTGTAACAGTTCCAGGGGCACAGCCAATAACTAACCCCGTGACAACATATCCAGCCCCAGCAGGAAATGTTCCAGTAACAACGCCAGTCACAAATCCAGTAGCACCCCCTGCAACCACAAATGCTCCTGCAGTTCCAGGACAGCTCTGGTGCGTGGTCAAGAGTGGAGCATTACAAACTGCCCTTCAGGCTGCTCTGGATTATGCATGTGGAATGGGAGGTGCTGATTGTTCACAGATTCAGCAGGGTGGGAGCTGCTACAATCCCAATAACCTACAAAACCATGCCTCATATGCGTTCAATAGCTATTATCAGAAGAATCCTGTGCAGTCCAGCTGTGATTTTGGAGGGGCAGCAACTATAGTTAATGTGAATCCAAGTAAGAAATCCAATCAACTAGGAGATGATTTTTCTGATGTTACTGAATATTCATACCCACTTCTCGTAACATTTGAACAGGCACAGGTTCCTGCATTTATTCGTCGTCATCATCCCCATCCTCAACATCATCATTGCCAACACCATCAACTTCATCCACGAATCCAGTAACAACACCACCATTCCCAGGCTCTGAAAGTCCCAGGTAAAATCCTCATTGTAATGGCTTTGAAATTCTTTTGACACTCTTAATAACAATGATGAACTTTCATGCTTTCAGCAGCACGGGTACTCCACTGTCAGCTTTAAACTCGAGCAGTCCTGGCTCAGGCACCACAACAGTTTTTGGGTCTGAAGCTCCTCCTGCTGTAAACAGTTCCAAATCTGGGTCAGCAATTGGGAAACCATTTGTACACTGCCTTGTAATGCTAACATCCTTTTTTATTGGAGTGATTGCTTTCAACATGTAGAGCATGTCATTTTAGCATGTGCAAGAGCCAACTAGAAGATGATATTGCTTTCGAGAAGATAGAGAGCTTTAGCCGATTCAAGTTCTGTACAGAAGCATCTTTGGTTAGAACAAAAAACAATAAAAAAAAAACAGAAGGTAGTTACAGGGCCGAAGTATAAAATGCTGCATGTTTCTTAAGGTAGAATAGAATGGCCAGAAAAACTATAATTACTTATTGGGGATCGGGTTGCTATCTATGACAGGCAATGAGATTGGATGATAGTGGTAGAATGGTGCTTTTACTCCTGTATATCTTCCAACAGTAAAGTGTTCAGTTTTTAAATTTTATGTGATCACTCTAATCTAAGGATCAATGTGCATGAGAAACTTACTGCTAATTGGAATAGCATCAGACATGCAGTGCATTATTAGAAACAAGTTTGTCCTGTGGATTCCTAATGCATGGATTCTGCTGACCGGAACACAATTAGAAACACTCAATGTCTTGACTAAAACAAGGTGGAAAAGTGAGGATCAGCGTACAACCCTTTAGCTAATGCAATGTAACCTCCATGACAGTACATTTAGCCAAATTGCTATAGACTAGATGCAACAAATGAGTAAAACTACAGCGATGTGATTCGAGTACAAAGAACAAAAAGACAATCTTCAACTAAGGCTACATGATGGGAAGGGAACTCTTGTAGGTATTCTACTCTCTAAACAGTCTAAATGCTTCCGTTAACTTAAAAGTACATGGACATTTTTACGCTTGAGCTGAACGATGATGGCCATGTCACCACTTTGAAAACACCACCAATATCAGCATTGACATGGACGCTACAACCTTGAAACCAGAGATCTCCCAGAAATTCTGCCTTTCATTATGATCCATAGCCGGGAGCTGTTGTTGTGCTGCCAACTGCTCAAGCAGTTCCTTCAATGCTTAACAATGGTTTAAAAAAAAAAAAACAATCACGTAAGAGAACCAAGTACTGAAGTTAAGAAAAACACATACAGCAGTTAACTAAGGGCAACAGTAGACGAGAAAGAAAATTAGGAAACCACCTCTGCATATAACTTGGATTTACGTTACTTAATGCTTGCATTGCTCAACAAAATTCACCACCCAATTACCGTACTGGGGTAAATTCTCTTAGGAGCACGATGAGCATACAGTTTCTAGCATCCGACAACTCCATCACAATTAGGATGAGATAGCATAATCAGTTCACATAAAATGTGATGCCGTGCAGGGCAATCGCTTGAATGGAATCTCAAAAACATAATAAGCTAAATTATAGCCGCTGATATGTGACCACATTCTTTACAGAAATTCTCAAGAAAGATGCTTCTTGAATGCCAAATGAGAATAAACTAAAACAAGCAATAGACAGAAAGAAATCTGGTAGATAGCAGTTAATGCCACCATCCTGTCTACGGCAAAAGAGTAAAGACACAACAAATTACCCTCCGGAGCTTCTGTGTCTGAGGACGGGCTTTCTGAATACAGAATTCTAGCTTCAAAACCCTCCTTTTCAGTTCCTGATCAGTCCAGTGTTGCTTCTCTATCTGCCAACAAATAGGTGGAATCTAACAACTACACAAGTCCATGGACCATAGAGAGAAGTCAAATGCTGAAAAAGATACCAACTGAAAATCTCAAAGTCAGCTCAAGAAGTGCTAAAGATGAATGCACCTGCAATTGCAATTCCTTGTTTTTCAACTTCCAGTGTGCAGACAATATTCTTATTTCGTCTTTCAATTTATATATTTCTTCTTCCTTGGCAATGAGGAGCCTATTAATCTTCTCAAGATGCTTTGGAGAAACCTCGTCTGCGGAAAGATTTTGAAGATCACGTCTCCAGAGCTTTTGATTAATTTTTGACAAGAAAGTTACGTTTTGGTCTACTTATCTAGGAGATAAAGAAAAACAATAATGAGTTATCCATTTGTGCATCCAGAAACCAAAGAGGATGTATGAGTATAGGTCATAGCAATTCAAGGTTTATAAGTGCACTACCATTAAATGCTATTAAAAATAATACACACTGGTGAATGTGAAGCTCTAGCTTGTTTCACTGAATTTAATGACTTCCGTATAAAATCTACCATGGTTTCCATGCCAGCACGAGGAGCTTGGATGTTGGGCAGCGCAGCCAACGAACATACAAGATACGTTTGAATAAAAAGCATCAACATCTAAATACTATGAAAGGAAAAACCATCGTATCCTAGGAGCTATTTCTCGGGAGCAAGGATAAAATTTTCTTAAATCTTTGAGGCTTCTAAACAAAGGGACAAACAATGACTAATCAAAACAGCAAGTTAACTTTTCCTTCATTGGGATTTTGTCACAAAATTGATAAAGATTTTTTTAATTAAAAAATTATTATTATATATAATTTTTTAATTTACAGATATTTTTATAATTTTAATTTTATTTTTATTAATTAAAAAAACAGATTGGTGTTCTTGCAATTTCGCTTTTGTTCTGTTCTATTATTCATTTGTAATTGTACGTCATATTTTTCCTTTTCCACCCTTCTCTGCCCTTCGTTTTCTACTGTTTCAGATATTGTTTCCCTTTCCAATTAGATTGTTTGTGTATGTAGGATTATTGGAGATGTTTTGATGGGCGTCTATCACATTCTGTTTGACTACGGCAGTCTCCAACTTGGGTTTGCTGAAGCCATCTAGTGCGGTGTGCCTATTGTTACCAGTCACTGGTGCTTCGGTTGCTATGAACGGGATAGTGGACCGTAAATATTTTTGTGCTCCCTTGTTGTAAACATAAGACAAGAATAATTAGTTTGTAAACATATGTACTCTGTATGCATGCGTGCATGTATTCAGAACTTTTCTTGCGTGCCTATTGCCCAGTGCAAGTGGAACATTTCCTTTTTAGTACTGCTTTTTGTTGCTGAAATTTGCATGAGTTGAGCCAGAGCGAGGCTGCCATATAAAAGGATAGGTCTGATTTCATTGACTCAGATTTCCGATTATGCCAACCACGCTCCCATGGTACTGATCATCTCTGAAACCCCGATCAATTGTGTTCGGTGCTCATGCATGTAAATTCCAACTCTGGGTGCCAAATAGCATCGCAGGCTTTCAACAGTAGGACCAAACACAAGAACACCGTACATCTAATCCCACACGCTTAGCCAATTTGGCCAGGTATTTCCCTGCTTATCCTACAAAACAACCAATTATTGCAGGTTCTGATGGTATCTCTCGTCTTTCTCCTCCCTAACCTGTTTGACTGTGTATAGGTAATGTCTTGACCTCTCACATCAATCCTTGGTGCCTCGTCCAAATCCCGTCAACTTTTCTAACAACATGCCGTTCCCTAGAACAGTTACCTCTTGTAGACTGAATGGCGGTTGCTGTTTATAGTTGTTGGTTGGATGAGAAAGCCACCGGGACCCTACGGCTTTCCGTCGATCAGAGACTATTGTGATATCTTTCAGATTTGCTACATCCATAATGTGTGGTCTTAGAAATCAAGGGATCGTCATTAATGGAAGTGAGAGGTTAACCTGGCTGCTTTTTGAAACATGTCAAGGCACGTATGAGCCCCTTAATGAGGCATCACATGAAATCTTACAACCAAATAAATAGGTCAATCCTTCAGAAAAATATGAGCTTGGTATTCATATTTTAATAATACAATTATGTTCTACAATCAAGTTATTATACTAAACGATCATAACTCTTTAATTAAAAAATCCCGCCACAGGATCTATACACCTGTACCCATAAGAAACCTTAAAACCTACAATCATAGGTCACATTAGGATACAAGAATGTTGACCACAAACCAATGTGAACAATACAAAAGGTACAGTCCCAACATCCAGCAGCAGGGGTTCAATGTCACTGTTCGTCATCACTGTCATTGGCAAAAACTGAGGCCATAGCTACATTTGTCTTTTTTGCGGCATTGCTGGAACTCTGTGAAATGGGTGGAGAAAATTAACAGAAAGATTTGCCAACGCTAGTCAAGAATCAATGATCACTGAGATATTTTCAGCATTTTCTGTGCATTTTTGCTTACAAAGACAGGTCACAATATCCAATTCTGTCATTCAATGCCCGATAAATGGGACCAAAGTAATTCCTATGGCTTGCATGTGTCAATTATATGTGCAAAGAAACAATGTTTTCCGTTTTACCAAAATCCCTAGAGCATAATTCAGTGTGTTTCTCAAGGATGTGATGTAAGTGCAAAGAATTCATAACATTCACCGGTCTCACAAAGGAGAAACTATAAATCAGCCATCACCGTGTTCCTTGCATGTCATTTTATCTCTGAATCATGAAAAAAATGTGGACATTTTCAATAATTTATTAGATTGTTGGAAAACTAAAACCAGATGGCTTTTGCTTAACTCGGGGAACTGAACAGCTTCCAAGCAGATATCAATCACACCACTTATGGTCATATGAAATTCCAGTTTTAATCCCAGTTGCTTACCTTTGAAGTTCCAACTTTAGAAGAAAAACCAAATTTCAATGCTTTCCGCTGGTCCTGATCAGCAAGTGCAGTTGCACTTCTCAGTAAAGTTGAAGTCTGAGGTGATCCAGACTCTTTCGGTTGCTGTTGTTGCTGCTGCTGCTGTTTACGAGCACCTGCCCTGAAATTACATTAATATAGAAACTAAGATGATCAGAAAATGGACTTTAGGTGGAATAAATATCACAAAACGGCTTAGGCTAAAAATGTTTATCAAGAAAGTTAAGAATGTTGGTTACATCTGAGCAAACTTGGCCATCTCCTTCTCTTGTCGCTGCAGTTCTCGTTTTTGTCTATCATCACGACTACTCGAACCATGCATCTCTTTCATTTCCTTGAAGCGCTGCAAATCCATCCAAAAGCATTGCAGATGAGAAAAAAAAATCCTAAAGCTGAAGTGCAATACTAATTACATTGCATCAAAAATGTTGCAAGTAAAGACAGGTCAAGTACCTTTCTGTGATTATGATCATATGAACTCAGGTGAGATTCAAATTCCACAGCCAATTTGTACTGTTTGTTGCAGAGATCACAAAAGAAAACCTTTCTTATTTCTTTCACCTCAGTTTGAATTTTCTGCTCGCGTTCTGCTAATACCTGAATTTTCATAATGTGCACGAAGCAGGCAGTAGAAGCCACCAGGTAATAAAAATTGCAGGAAACTCTCAAGAGCTTCCAAAGTTGATGATCCCCTATGATATACCATTCCCGTCAAAAGACATACATATATGCTATATGCTGCCTTCTGCTATTACATCACATGTGGGTTTAGCAAAAAGCCAGCCATCAACCTCAAGATACTGCTTATTAGTCAGAATAATTATGTTAAAATTGCTAAGAGCCTATAGGCATACCTCCCGCTTCCTTGCATCTTCCTCAGTTTCCTCCAGCTCAACATCAAGTTTCCTTCGCTGGATGTTTTCTTCTGCAGTGAAAAAATCATCTTCTTCTTGTTTTCCAATCCCCAACTTTGGGTCCCTCATCCCAGATTTTATTGGCTCGATTATTCCTGATCAGAAAATCAAAATGAGATTGTGGAATGCCAGGAAAAAGTGTAAAGCAGTCATCCAAAAGGAATCACTCTTCTTGAAACACCAAAGATTTCACTTCACATGAATCAGCAAGGAAAATAAGAGGATCACCTTAAGTAATGAAAAGAACTATTAACATAACAAGCTCCAACCGCAATTCCAAAGGAGCTAAAAATTGGAGAACTAAAGGGGTTTAAGATTATTGTGCTGTAAGGTTTTTTGTTTTTTTTTTTTTTTGGGGGGGGGGGGGGGGCAAAAATAATACTACACAGCAAAATCAGCTTAACAAGAGGTAACAAAAAAAAAAGCGTAGCATACCCTGCTCGTCCTTGCCAAGACCTTTCCCTTTCCATCCCATTTTCAAGAGAAGCCTGAAGCCAACGTTAGATGCCGTCAACTTTGTGTCCAATGAAGCTTGCTCCACATTATCCAGGTCAACATTTTCTGTGGGTCTGTGGTCAATGGGCAAGCGAAAATCGTCTCCCGACACATCAATAACAGAGCCCTAACGAGGAAATGTAAGAGTCTAACAATGAATACAAATGAAAGATCGTCGCATAATGCTCCAGAAATAGAATACTCCAAACCATTAATGCAAGGAAACCAATATTTAACACACACAATAATAAATAATTAAAAAGAAGAAAGAAAGAAAGAAATCCTGGAGCGCAGTCGTACATGGTTTTTTAACAGTAAAAGATTAGGAAACATGATTAGGATTGTATATTATTATATAAAGCTCATTCACCCGGATGAGGGGTTTAGGTATTTGGGGGTGGGAGGGAGGTGGGGAAGGCACAGAAAGATGAGATGAGACAAACATAACTGTAAAGGCTGTTTTACCTGGACATCACTGGTACTTGCTTCCTGCTGCTGCTGCTTGACATTGTACCGCGCATAAGTGCAATCCATCTGCGACTGTTTTTTCAACCCAAAAAATAAATCTTGACTTCGGGTTAGAAATTCCTTGGTGGTACAGTCCCAGGTCAAGGTACCAACACCCCAAAAAAAAAAAAAAAAAGTGCAAAGCAGAAAACAAAAAACGAAAATAAAAACCTTTTTTTTTGGGGGGGTATAATAATAGTAAAAGAAAAAGGAACTAAAAACAGAGGCATTGTTGCAGGCAAGAAAAACAACACACGCATTCATTCGTTCTTGACCTGATAAAAAAAATAATAAATATATATATATATATCAGGCGGTCCAAAAGGATTAAGTAATAATAAAATAAACAAGAAGATACCTGATCCGTTATCCTTTGTACAGAAGAAGAAAATAAGGATGTTTGAAGTGCTGATGATTGATTGATTGATAGATAGGCCGGCAAATGAAAAGAAATTTGAAATTTGAAATTCAAATTCTCTGACTCTGAGGGGGAGAAGCGTTGGAGTGAGTATCGGAATGAAATCCCAGAAAGAAAAAATGAAAACTTGGTAAAGACGGGTAATTTCTCCGCAGCCTTCTTGCCTATGCCTGCGTGCGTTTGTGTAATCTCTCTTGAATCCGATGATGACGATGATGATGTTTTTATTACTTTGGAAATAGGGCTTATTTGTAAACTTCCAAATTACTATTATTATTATTTATTTTTATTAAGAGATGGGGATTTCGAGGGAGAGCCTGGCTCCTCCTCCCTCTCCTCGGCCCAGTCATCCTCCCCCATCAGCGGCCTTCCTATCAGAGTTCTACAATCACGTTTAAAAATGGGCTCAGCCCATCAGAGTTTTTCAGCAGCCCCCCAACCCAACATGTTGTGAGCCCACTCCCTCTTTCCCATTTAATTAATGCTACGTCGGCACACAAGGCTTTTTCCTTCTCTCTCTCTCTCTCTCTTTATTTTTAAATTCTTATTTTTTGCCCTCACATACGGAATCAACGCAGGAATTAAATTAGGCATCAAGGGTACGGTACCTAATGTATAAGGAAAGCTATTCCTTAAACATACATGCACAAGCCCACGCGCGCGAGCGCGCGCACACACACACACACACACAAACACCATTCCTAGCTACTATGTACCCTATACCTACACAGACCGGCCACACTCACTCTCTAAGGTTAGGTTTGTTTGTTTGTTTGTTTTTTTTTTTTTGAGTCACATGATGTCACTCTTTATTTGAATTGAAAGAAAGTCAAGTCAAGTCCAATAATCACTTAGAACATCGTGTCTTTGTGTTTTAACGATATTAATTTTATACGCTTAACAATGTCCGAATGGATTGATGCTTTAGACTCTCGTGACAAATAGTCTAGGATTTGTCTACGATGTCAATAGTAAAAGATTATGCGCCTAATGTATTTCGTTGAAACAGAACGTGAGTTGGCAAGATTTTTGCCCTAGATTAAGTAACTTTGTCAAATTACCACATATGTTCAAATCGTCAATGATGTCTCGTATCTGTAGTGCAATGGCACGTAGGACCATTTTGTTAAGAATCATGAAATTCTGGCTTCTTCTTCAGTAATTTCATGTTACAAATGATATTATGGATTCTTAGGCCTCCATTGTGTGAACCGGCCTTATCTGAAAACCCCAACTAAAATATTGGAAGGCGAAGAATGGGAAATGTAATTTAATCTTTCAGATTCTGCTCTCATATATAGCCTGAATTTTGTACAAAAATACATTTTCACGGACGATCTTGTGATTAGACCTCATTTTCACTATGTACAGCAAGATGTAAGAATTCTCAAAGAGACAATAATTTATCAGTTGCATATATTTTGTTTCCGTGATAGGTATGCTAGAAACGAAAGATAAATATATGTAAACAATAGAAATTAAGCATGCATCTGAAAAAAATAAATAATATATGTATATATATATATATATATATATATATATATAATTAACATTTCCTTTTTTTTTTGGATTCAAACGGGATGACAAAAGCAAATGCAATACATCCAACTGTGTCCCAACAACAAAACAAAAATTCTGCGTATATATAAGGTCAGTGCCTATATGTATAAAGCTATCCATATCTCATGCAGTTTAATTAGTTTTCAACACCGTCTCAAGGGAAAAATGGATTAGACCAGAAAGCATTGCAGTTGGGATCCCAAAAATGCTGCATCATCTCAATCCCACCAAAGCCCACCTGGTCTTGTGGGTTCGTCGGATCCATGAGCCAGGGATCCCTCAGCATGCTCTCCATGTTGACTTCAAAAGCGGATCTCTGAGGGTCTGCAGCCTGCAGCTGGTGCTGGGGCCCCTGCATCTGCATATGCATATATGCTGTGTCCTCTCCTCCCGCTGCGGCAGCGGCAGCGGACGACGACGCCGCTGCTCCTCCCGCAGCCACTTGGGTGGCGGCTTGAACATGATTTTCCCCTTGGTTGTTTGCGAGACCGTCCATCCTCTTGTCAATCCCCTTGAGGCGCTGCTCTATCACCCATCCGATATCGTTCAGGTCCATCAGGTTGAGGTGGTAGAAGGGCTTTCCAGTCATGCTCTGGAACATGACCTGGGTCACCTCCTTCTCTCTGTTGTCCCTTCGCTGCTTCTGGAGGTGATCGTTGGTTTTCGTGATCCTTTGCCTCAGAAAAGTCTCCTGGTTGTCCATTTTCTTGCATTGCTCCATATCAGGCTTTTTCTTGAATGCGGCCACCACGCGTTGGACCCCCAAAGGAGAGGGCCAGACCTCTGCTTCGGTGTCAAAAGGACTATTTACAATGGCACAGGCTTCGATCCCGCACAGGGTGCTCAGCTCGCTAACTTTCTTCATTAGTCCCTTCTTCCTTTTCTTGAAGGTTGCTTTTCTCACTGAATCATTAGCAATGTAAGCAAGCTTCACCTTCTTTCTGGTCATGGTGGTGAAAAATAACAAAGAATTCTAATAAACTCTTGGAGCCTTGTTGCTTGGATATTCTTACCCCCCCCCCCACACACAACCTGTCCTATATATAGTCTTAAGGGAGACTCCAGCACTAATGGAGATGATTATCTTCTTATTTAATTCCCTCCTGCACATTTAATAATGATTTATTTGGCAATTAATATAATGAGATATCTATTTCAATTATGACTCGCCAAATCATATTGTTAATAGATTAATGCTGAGGATATCAAAAGTTTACTCAAAGGGCCAGTTTGGTTTATTTGTTTGGTATCAGTGTTGATGTTTGTCATTGTCATTGTTACTGATTGCAGTTACTGATTAATGAAAAAATTAATAAAATATTTGGTTAACTTTATATTTGATGTTATTATTGAATAATGAAAAAACTAATATACACATTTAATTTGAATAAAATATACCATATTAATAAAATCATTTTAATTTTTTACTATTTAGTATTTTTAGAATGAATACTATACAAATAATATATAAAGACTTATTCTTATTTAGTTTTTAAACTTTCATGAAAAAATTATTGATGCTTACAAGATAGTGAACATTAACATTAATATTTTGTGAAAGTAGTAATATTAATGAACATTTGAAATAAAAAAGATATATTATTTCGGAGTTATTAAAAAAAAAAAAAAAGAGAGATAGAGAGATGTTGTGCCTATATAAATATTTTCTCATCAACGTGAAATAGAGACAGAGGTCTAAAACTCACGTGATAAGTGAAAAAAAATAATACATTAGTATGAGTAAATTCTTTTAAGAATAATTTAATCTATATAAATTATTTTTAATTACTGGATGGTGAAAAGCACTTATTGCATGCTTTTTAATCGACTTTTGTTGAATAATCATAACAGGGAAACTTCAACAGCAACATTAAAAAAAATTACTAAATACTTTTAAAATTATTGTTAATAAATTGACCAACAAATGACAAGACTATTAATTAAACCAAACACCCTCAAACTCTTTTACTAGATGACATATGCACTTACATCATATAACAATAATAATAATTTCCTTTCCATTTTGAGTAGGGAGTGTACTTGTCCATCAAATTCATAAATGTAATCTTGATAAGACACATCAACTGTATAATATGTCAAATCACTTAGTATAAAAATCTTAGCGAGAGACAAAAATAAATTATTTAGGTATCATGTTTTAGAGTTATAATGGTGCTGACAAACATGTAGGAGTGAGTAGATAATTGGAAAATAATTATATCATTGTTCTTTAAATATAGTATGGAGAACCTTGTGTTTGGGATATTAATTAATGGTTGTCATTCCATTGAGAGTTGAGACCATTTAAACTTAATGGTAGGCATGAGTTTATTTTGGTTCTTTTATGTATCTTTTAATATATATATATACATCCCAAGTATTGTATCCAAGTCCGGCCCTTCATGTATCATAAAGCAAACAAAAAATTAATGTTTTTTTATTTTTTATTTTTTTTTGGACAACTAAGGTAAATATTTAAAAGCGACAGCAGAGGATTTGTTGGAAGATAAGAAATATCTTACTGCCTATTTAATTTGTTGACACAATATGTCATAATCTTGATCAGAATGCCATATATATATATATATATATATATATCTGTCTCTTATACACATCTAGATGTGTATAAGAGACAGCTTACTGCCTATTTAATTTGTTGACACAATATGTCATAATCTTGATCAGAATGCCATATATATATAGGGTTCATATTATTATTTGAAGATTTTTTAGACAAACGGGAAACAACAATGGGGACTATTAACATACTTATAGGTGGGAAACAAAGAATTTTGGGAGACCTTTTTTTTTCTTTTTTCTTTTTTTAATCTTAATTGATAAATTCCCATACTCCTTGCCTATCTAGCAAACGAATACTTGAGTCAATTGAGTAAACTATATATGCTAAAGGGTACAAAATTCCAACACATTAATAAACACATACACACACGCACACACACTACTAGTTACAGGACTATATAAGGATGCAAACAAATATTGTATTATGATTTAGGCGAAAATGACGCAGAGTAGTTCAAACTAAGGCTATGAATTGGCACACCATTGTCCTATGTTCTATATGCACACACATATATACAAATGGTAGAAAAAGATTTGTTTATTTTGTAGTTATTTTGTACTTCGTTAGGAGACTGACATTATTCAAAGACTGTAAAATTCTATGGCTGATGATGCATGGAATGGCTTTATATTTTACATATCTTGTGTACGACCGATTGCTTATTTTCGTTGATGATCCTACGCGCATGCTCTTCGTCCATATATGTTTGTGTGAGTGTGTGGGCGCGCTTACAACTAGGTTGAAACCGCATCGGTCTTTTTAACTTATTTTTTAACCATTAGAATAATAATAATAGTAATAATAGAACTTGAAGACGTTGGCAGCTCTCATTCGGCTGCTGCTGCGCATTGAAAAGTCAAGTGGCCCAGTCCCGTATTCTTAATGTAGGATATATGTTTTTGTGCCAACAGCCCAGTCCAATCGCCAATTTAAAAGTCAAAATGGCCTTCCTACTTAGAACATGGGAAAAGATTACTAGGCCTACTGAGATTTTCGGCAATCTGAAATAGTTAGGCCCGCACATTGAATCAATGTCTTTGTGCTTTGCTTGAGCGAAAGCCTTGATCGGTCTCTGTCGTAACTGAAAAGACTCAAGAAGATGCATGAATCTTCCACCGCTGTGATTATAATCAATCCAGGACCATTTCATTTAATTGCTCGAATTCCTTAGACCCAAAAGAAAGAGTGAAAAGAAAGGTGTTGGAATAGCTATAAACAAATTGGAAGAAAAAAAAAAAAAAAAGCAAACCTTGCTTTCATATGGAGATTGTTTCCACTTTCCAATGAGCTTTCGTACTGAGATAACTATTTACCGTAAAATAATGTATTTCCATTGTTTCGATTTCGTCCAATTTTCCCTCTCCGATAATTTGATCTTTATCTGTCCATTGAATGTAACATGGAGGGCTACACAAATTACTTGTAGCTTATGATCTTTAAAGGGTTTGTAATTGGTTTCGAATTAATGTCCGTGGAGACTCCGTCATTTCTGCTCTAAAAATTCTCACCTTCCCGGTTTTATTTATTTATTTATTTATTTATTTATTTTTAATTTTTGCGGGAGAAGATCATGAAAGTGAAGCTTTTATGTATCTTTTCTCTATTTTCATTGGCTACTAATATATTTTTGGTTCTCTTTTTCATTTTTCATTGATAGGCTGATAATTATCGCTTGATCACGGAAAGTTGTCCTCTGTCATTCATTTCGTGAGCTCTTTCCCAGAGTGTATATTTCTTGGCCTTGCCTGATGCCTTGAGCTTAATAGATGACGGGCTTTGGCTGCCCCATTTTCTATCTATCGGGTTTAATTTTCAAATATGCTTTATGGATTGAGTTGCCAGTATGACCTCTCAAGATTTGCTGTTTTCAATTGACTTGTCATCTTTTCGAAAATCTGCCACGGAATCAAATAGAATAATGTTGCTCTTGCTCCGTTGTCAGCACTTTACATTTATATTTATGGTGCCACTGTTGCAAGCCTGGCCACTTTTATCACCTGATGCAGGCTTCTATCTTTGTCGTTGATGGCATAAGCGTTGGCAGGCATAACTGTGTAGATTTTTTCATATTGATCTGATCTGTTTAGCTCAGTTTCTCAACGTTCTGATTTGTTATGTTTAATTTGGTGGGAGCCCTACATCCCATTTAATGTTGTGTTATTTACTGGTTGGTTACAGGTGACATGCTGTCGCTTCATGACCGTGGGTTGCCCAAGATGAAATATGTGGAATCTTTTGGATGGCCTTCTATGGCTGTTGTCCCGATTGCAAACTTACCCGGGGGGTTCACCAAACTTTCTTTTATCTTAAAGCAATTCCAGGAACTTTCCATGTTCTTGTCAATTGATTAGCAACAGTAAAATATCTTTCGCTAGCAATCTTCATTGGTGGACCGAGAAAAATGTAGCCCAAGGTGGTGTGTCATCGTGGGCCTTATGTTCTAGACCTTTTTTTTTTTTTTTTTAATTTTCAAAAATTTTCGCCAGAATACATATAAGGTACAACAAGTATGATATAGGATATAACAAAAATGACAACACGTGCAATGAGCTTATTAAAAAATTTACTTCATACTCATTGCACATTATATTATATTTATTATACATTCTATTGTTTTCGTTATATATTGATCATTTCAGATTTTAAAAAAATAAAATTTTAATAAAAAATAAGTATATTTTTAATAACAATCTAGTTTTTCTCTGTCAATTTTGCGTGGTCTACGTAGAAGGACTCTTTCTGAAAATGCATATAAAGGTATAAAAACAATAGTTACTTGATATTTGGTATGTACTTTCTGGCACAATATATATGGTTTCTATTAAACAAACAGTCAACCTATATATCAGTTTTGACAAGAAGGTCCATAATTGTTGCATGCCAGCTGTGTTTTTAAGAAGGAGGTCATGTTTATAAAGAAGTTTTTTTTTTTAAAAAAAAAAAGAAAGAAAAAAAAGAATAAGAGAGCTTTTGGAATAACCGTAATCTCAGCTGTTTTTTCTCTAACTTATTCACGATGCAACTACGTTAACAAGATGTAGTTAAATGAATATAACTGAAGCTTTGTATTCCTCCGTAGATTCATTTGATCTTGTTTTAATTTTATAACCTCACTTATAAACAATGAAAAATTTATCAAGAGGTAGCTAAGCTAAATATTAAATGTGAGTTATTTATAAGGTTTTTAATTCTTTTATCATTGCTTACTATTAACTTCTTGATAAATTTAAGGTTCATATAAGGGATCAATAATTGAGTATACATCAAAGTCTTAAAAAGCAAAAGGGTAGTTTACTTGTTTGAGAAAAAATGATGCACATGCCGAGACGCAAGAGAAGATTTAAAAGGAAACATTTGGATTTATAAAAAAGAAAATACTTAATAATTAATTGGTGGTGTTCTTATTGAATTTGTAATCTATTAAAAAAATTAATAAAAAAAATTATAAGAAAACATTTAAATGAAAAGATTAAAGAGAAAAAAATATCTTATATTTTTAAAAAATGACATGATAAAAAAACAACACAAATGCATGCGAGTGTCTAACTTGATTCGTTAATAAGACTACAAAAGAACAAAGTAAGTACAACTAAAGACTAAAAAAGATTGATATGTTAATGGTGTAACATAAAGTTATTAAAAAAGAAATATATTTTTTATGATTTAAGATGAAATATAATTGATAGTATATATAATCGTAAGAGCAACTTCTCCTTAAAAGCGCTCAAGGTAAAAGACATAAATAAGAATGATTCAAATTGTATTTAAAAAGTAAAGAATGATGTTTAGCAAGTTGACATGAAACACAATTAATATTAATATTTTTAATAAAAACTAAAAGACCATTACAAATTAAAGGGTTTAATTTAACGTGAGAAATATGACCAAGACAAGAATACTAAATGACAGATGAAACTGATCAACATAATGACTAGGTGACCAAGTAAGAAGTTTCAAGGAGACAAGTGCAAACAATCGTCTAATTTTACAATCGTTTCTAAATATTTAGTTTGTTTGTGAATCTTATACATGACAACCAGTAGAAAAAAAGTATAAGTCAAGACCAAAATTACATAATTGAATCAAAGAAATTAAATTTAAGGTAAGATTAAAAAATAATAAGTGTTAGATATCGTCAAGTTAGAAGTAGAAATATGGTTAATGTAATCAATATACATTTAAAAATTATCAGTAGTATGAATAACTAGTGCATAAATAGTCATATATTTTAATTGAAAAAGTGTATGATTAGAGGTAATATGATTACAACATCTAAAGTCAAAGAACCAAGATTTAGATTTACAAAATCTACCATAATTGATTAAGGCTTATTTAAGGGTATAAAAGTTAATTTGGCTTAAGAGAATTTTATGAACAGTTGTCAAACCCTTAATATTATTAGTGGTAATAACAATCTTATAAAACTTACCTTTGAAATTAGTTTGTTGATTAAAATTCATATGATACAGAATATTGTTTGTTTGAGTTAGATTATTGTTTGGTCTATAATTTAAGATATTTTAAGATATGATAGTCTAATTTGTGATAATATCAACAATTTACCTTACGCTACACAAAAGGAGAAGAGGTAAATAAAATAATATCAATAAGGGTTAAAGTGCAATGAATCCTTATGGTGGCCAAATGAGTTTTTTGAAAAATTAATTTAGCAAGCACACTTCCCAATCAAGGTAATGGATTGCAATAACACAAAGAGACTTACATAAGTTCAAAATCATCATAAAGAGCCATAAAAAACTACATAATTCTCATTCTATGTTTGTACTATAAGAAGTTAACAATATAAGTATAATCTATATAGATTTAAAAAATATTAATTAGTCTCATATATGGTGCATTTAAGAAAGAAAGATATTAATGGACTGATCTAATTGTTGTTTTAAATGATAAAGATTATTGAATAACTAATACTTATATGCAACATGATAAGCAGAGCATTGTGAGGCCAATAGATCCTATACTTCTTTTACTATGCCAATTTGACAAAACTGAAGTTTGATAATTGAAACATATGTATTGCAAAATCACTTAAGAATCTTGTGATTATTAATTTGCTACTCATCAATCTATTTAGCTAATTTCTCAAATGATTCTTCTTTCATTGTAGTTGGTTTTGAAATATCTTTACTAACATAGTACTAATTTTTGTGCCCCTATGAGAAAATTATAAGTCATTTAGGATTAAAGAACATCATTTGTCTCATCTAAAATATTGCTCACAGCTATTAAAACTTTAGATTTCTCCATATGATATCAAATAATGAAAAAAAAATATAAAATGTACCAAAAAAAATCCTAAGAACTGATATGATCCGGTCAATAATTAATCTAATAATAGTTAAATTGAATAGTCAAAATTATGAATTAGTTCGATTTATACGTGTTGACACTATGATCAAATGATGATGATGCGATAGACATATATTAATAATATGACTAACACAAGGAAATGATGCGTCTAACACGTGGAAATGACATGGTTGGCATTTGACATACAAAAAAGAAAAAATTGACGGTAACAATAAGCAAGAGATTTAAAAGATTAATGATATTAACATAAAAATGTATGTCATAATAAATAAAATTTAATAATAAATTATTTTAATCTCTTAAAAATAATTTTTTTTTTCTAATTGAAATAATAGAAATAGAGTTATGATATGATGACAAAATGATATATTAAAAGTTATAATAAAATTTATAAGATATAAAAGAAGAAGATTAAGAAAATAATTTTTTTGTGTGTGTTTTAAATCATAAAAATTTATATTTATTTATATAAAAAAGTTGTACAAAATAAGAAAAAAAAAATATATATAAAAAGATATTCATCTAAAAAGATTTAGATATATTATTGATATAATTATTATATATCCGTATAATAAATTTTTAATTTTATTAAGAATATATATTAAAATTAAATAATTCTATAATAAAATCTATGAAAATTTAATAAAAATATACTTAATTCTAACTTAAATAATGAAAAAAGGTTTTGCACATAAATTTGCACAGTTCAATCTCAGTGTCTCGATAATCTGGCAAATGGAATTGGACTACGACATCCCTGCATACTTAAATTTTAACAGGTAGCTAGATCTTTTTGTTGCAATCACTCCCTTTTATAAGATTTTATTACAAAGACATACGACTGTTAATATAGAATGGAGATCTGCGTGATCCAACGTAACGTTAAACTTTACATCTATTGAATATGATGGCAAATGTTGCAAACTTTTTTTTTTCACAAAAAGAGAAAAAAAAATATTACAAGCCAATTCAATGGTTATAGAAAAAAAAACATAAATTTACTTTGTTCGTAAACAAAATTATTATAAAATCTTCTTGTCAGTTGTCAGTTGAACATAAGTAGCTACTTAACTAATAAGCTCGACGCATTAATAAACACTGCTCGCATACACAGTTAAACATATAACTTCCACTTCACGATAACAGTTGTACGGTAGTTTTGATTCCAAGATATCATGATGCAATGCAGCAGAGTTCTATTGCCAATTTTTATTTTATTTTAAATTTTAATTTGTATCACCAATTCAAACAAAATTTCGAACAATAATTTTATTTTATATAGTTTAGCTGTCATAGGCATCTAAAATTTCACTATTGGGCAATAATAATATAATATATAAATTAACACGATTATCATCACCATTAATAATTTTGAATAACTTGTTATTTATATATAATCAAAATTTGAACCTCAATATGATGATATGTGAATGAACTTTGCTAGCAAAGTTGTCTCCGGCAGGGTACGGGGCTTTCAAATTCTGCAAAAATGCATAACTATACCACCTCGGTTGACAAAATAAAAATGATGATGTTTTGAGGGAGACAAAAATAAAAAAAATAAAAAAAAAAATTAAAGAGATCGGCGTTCGAATTGATGTTTACAGATTAAAAATCATTGAAAGATGTTTACAGAAAGCAAAGGAAACAAAGGGCCAAGAAATTAACTAGATGACCTTTTAAATATCAGCTGTGAATCCTAGTTGTATACCTTCACGATCATTCGCAGTTCCTTTAAATTCAGATTCAACTTCTCCAGACAGACAGGACTGAGTTAATTTGAAGTTAAGGGCACCGCCCTCTCACACAGTCCTAGCTGTGACAATGCCAGCAGGGCAGCCATGCTTGGAGGATAGTAAATAAGAATTCCTTTTGAATTTTTTATTTTTTTAAAAAAATTAGTGTAAAGAGCAGAATAAGAGAAGTCCCTTCCCTAAATCTTTTTTTTAAGACATTGATTGATCTGATCATCGCCAGGCTGTGTGAATCTTTTAACAAATTAAGATGAAGAAGAGGAAGAAAATCTCAAAAAAAAATTAATAATAATAATAAAAATAAAATGACATCGTTTTTCTGCTTTGGGCTTCGTGTCGGTAGTGTATGTGCGATTGCTTTGTAGGCTTGGTGACTCTAAACGACCCGTAAAAGAACCTTAATGAATCATAAATAAATAATTTATTATTATTATTATAACATGCGCACGTACTTTATAATAAACATAGCCATATATAACCCAAACCCAACATCTAAAAAATTTTGTGGCTAGAAGATCTGGCCAGAGGTCAATGGGCTCCACCAAACATACGCATGCACAGCTCAGATTTTCCAGATTACTCTGTACATCAGGTGTTTCAAACCAATCGGGTTGCCTTCTTCAGCTTCGTCTTTGAAAAATTCCAGAGTCGGAGGAGGTCTCATGGCATCTGAATTGATTAGGTTCGGAGCTTAGTGATTGATCCGCTCACAGGCTAGGGAACAGCGATCACCGTGGCTGGACGCATTTGCAGGTGTGTATACACGCGTAGGCGGTTCGTTCCTGACGTCATTAGTACATAATAAAACTTGATCAGCTGCAAAATAAAAATTAATCGACCACCTAAGACTTCTTTTAATTAGGAGTATAATATCAATAATAAAAATAACGAAGGATCGTGCAAATTAACTAAAGCCGTCGAACACGCGCGCAAACCAATTCTTCAAAAGCCACGAAGATCTTAAAACGTAGCTTACAACATGCATGAAGAACTGCAATTACCGTAATTAAGACTATGCGCGCGCGCTCGCACACACATAGAGGGACACACAGATATATATATATATACACATATAGAGTTGCTGGCTATACAGACATAACAGATGCATGAAATACACAACCAAACACTTAAGGAGGACGAAACAAAAAAATAAATATATATATATGTGCGTGTGTGCATGGGGTCAATCGAATTGGGAAAAAATCCAAAGTAGTCAGTGAGTCCGTCGTGACCGGATTGGAGTGGTGGATGGGGTGGATCCCGTGGAGTGGAGATCCTCCCTCCCCCCTCCATCCCTCCCTCCCTCCCTCCCTCCCTCCAGGAGCAGCAGCAGATTGGGGTGAGGAGACTGGAGAGGGAGGAATAATCGGAAACCTGTGGCATGGGTGGAATAGGGAAAATTGGCACGATTACAATAACAATTAAAATAGTTTGTCCATGGTAAGATCCACCCCCTTTTTCCTTTTTTTTTTTTTTTTTTTGAAATAGAAAAAAGAAGAAGAAGAAGAAGAAGAAGAAGAAGATAGGGGCTAGTATCAGTATCAGTAGTATATATGGTACATGCATGCCGTGCTATTGTTCACGTGTGTTCATTCATATCTTCCCCACCCACCCATGCCACAACCTTCCGACAACCCTGAGGCTCCCAGTCCATTTCCTCCCTTTTCAAATTCACGAATGAAATAAATCTAATTCATCGCTACACACCACACCACATCATCAACTGAAGGTATATCTATAGGACATTAAGTACATATGGGCAATAGAGGAGCATATATATAGCAATTACCAAAGCATAAATAAACATATATATCAAGGCATTTTCCATTCCCCCATTTGCCCTTGTCTATCATCTATATATATATCTATAGATATAGGATAAATCCCAGTCACTTGGCTTAGCTTTCGGTGATATACATATACGTATATAGTGCCCTCAGTCAGCCACCAAATCCCTGCAAAGCTATACTTTTGAGCTGTTCAACACTAACTCTGGATTAAAAGTGCCGTCCATGCCACGCACTTCATCTTGGCCGTTCTTTTTTCTTGTGACTTTATATGATAGTGTTTGAAGTTTCATCTCTTCTGGAAATTCACCTAACCTTTATTAAAGTCTTGTTCCTTAAAAGTCTTCAATTATTAATAAAAGTAACATTAGATTATCATCATCATCATTTTTATTGGTTTGTGTTTGATATATATTATGAGAATCATCTCAGATGCTTTTGGTAATTGCCATGTATTTGCAGTGCAGAATCATTTCCAACTCCTTTCCACAACGGGGCATGAGACGCACACATATTTTCCAGCCCAAATAGGTCCACTCACCACAAAAAAGAGTTAATCTAGTCGACAAGGAGAATATTCCTTTTTTTATCAATTAAGATCCAATCTTTAGTGAGATCTCGAATGATCCAACAAGCTGATATGGGAGAGCGCACTCCTAAGATTATTTCAAAGAAATTTAGTTTAAGTTAATGCATAAATTAACTTATGATTAAGAGAGTAAGCCAGTTAAATTGAGTTGAATTTTATCTTGATCAAATTTAATTTATTGAATTCATGAATTAAGTAAAGTTAAATTTATTTTTTTTATCGAGTTAAGTTTTGAGTTTTTTTTTTTTAATGAATTATTTATTTTTATAATATTAATAAAAATAATTTTAATAAATAAAATTAAAATTGATAAAAAATATTTACTTTAATAAAATTAATTAATTAAAAAATCATTTATTATTAATATATAATTATAAATATGGCAAAATATCTCAGTGTATAAAGTGTTCACATTTTAATAATTTATAAAAGTTTAAATGTGCACAATTTTATTATTACTTTTATAAAAGTATTATTTTAGAACTCTAACAAGTCTCTCAAATATATTTTAATAATATACTAAAATTTTTTAAAATAAATTTGAGATAAAATTTAAATAATTTTTTCATAAATTTTAACAAGTTAAATTTATCTTTACTCAATATTTGTTTATTTATTAAAAAAAATTCGAATAATGTATTTTTTAAACCAAGTCACCGAATTTTTTGTGAATATATCAGTTTATTTACACCTCCGCTAAAATAATTAACGATCGATGTAAAAAAAAATAAAAATAAATAAAATAGAAAACAGAAGATGTAAAGAGAAGGAGTCAGTTCAGTTGGGTTCCATCTATTCGGCTTACTCAATTGATGTTGAACCAGGCCTGAATCAGCTGGCCCGTCATGCACTCCCACCGATCCAAGTTCACGGTTTATTACTGAATTCTATATATCTAGGAAACCCTTAGGCCAGCAAGTCCACGACGATATAAGGTTGAATGGTCTCAATTAGGCCTATATATATTGCACAATATAGATTCACGACTGCTTCGATAACAGAAGCCATCGAAGAAGGAACAAACTGAAGCTGCTACAGTGTACCTTTTGTTTATGTGTTTAATTTTTCGAGCACTAGGATCCGATTCTGCAGCGTCTGACTAACACACATGAATATAAATGTGTGTGTGAACAGACACACACGTGTATAGTATATGGGTGACTTTAAGGAAGGACACCCTGCGCTCAGTAGAGTGGCTGTTCATGTTAGGTGGGTGTAGTAGTCATTTGGCGGATTACAGGATAAGGCACCAGGGGCAGATGGTTCTGGAAGGAGTGCTGTTAGGAACCTGGAAGGTATGATTCGTGCCTCACTACTACAATTTATAAGGCTTCGCTACCAAGTAGGCTATATATATATATATATATATATTCCCAATCGACATTTCTGCCTTATTTTAACATTAGACTCTGGATTGAATTTATGGTACGGACCATGCATATTTTATATGAGCATATCTTTCCACCCCATTTGGTCGGAACAAATAGATATTGGACAAATATTATGCTTGGGATCAGAGAATTCACCTTGCAAGGGCGTTATTTGTTATTATTAAAGTATAATATATAATTTATATTTTAAATCTTAATTAAAATTTTAAATTTTTAAATAAAATAATTTTGTAACATAATATTAAAAATTTTTATGACTAAGTAATATAAAATTTACTTGCATTATCAATTAAACACAACCTTAAAGATTGTTTTAAATCCCAAATTAAATGCATGCTGCAGGAACTCCTTAAACTTAATTGTGGCAGAATAGAATTGGACAACAAAAACATTACCGTACAAAAGTCCCGTGTTTGAATTCTATGATCTATGATTTCGGGGAAACTGCAACAACGCATCACTGCCTGTACTGTACCACATTATTGCGTGGTAAATGTCTCTGATGTTTAATTAGTATGAACATTGAGAAAACTGCACCTAAAATGAGGAGAGTTCAAAATTTATATAATCCCACATTTAACTCTCCTAGTTTTAATGCGAGACTCAATTCCCACGACTTGCACCGTTACTGAAGTTTATAGCTCGTGACTGGATCAAGAAAACGTCAAAAATCCCACAAGTACCAGCGTTCGTTATTGACAACGAATAACAAAACAAACGGATATCGGTCACGCCAATTTCACACTAGTTCCACTGAATTCTCCCATTGATCTCATCTATTAATTTAATTAACGTTGAATAATGTTCCAAAACTTCCGATGGGGTGAAGCAAGTCCAGCCAAAATGTACCTCAACGTGGGCTCCGTTTTCGTTTCAAAGTCTCCTCCAGTAACGCAGAATTAAATTATGTCCAATCGTCGCTAACCAGCCTAAGCTTTCTCACTCATAAACGCACAAAAATAATAATCCCTATGAAAACAGTACATTGCTTTTTGCACCAAAGGAGAAGGAGAAGGGGAAGGAGAAGGGAGTTTTGGTGGTCCACCCCACAACACGCATGGAAAGGGAGACATTTTTGATAATGCACAATTTTCTCATACAGGACTGTGAGTTACTGTTATACTTTTTTTTTTTTTTCCTTAAAAAAAACACCAATCGTATAGCTTTTTCAATGCTTAGTGGGGGGCAAGAAATAGTGCAAGTAAAAGCATGGCATCCGTGTTGTCTTATATCCAAGATGTTAGTCAGTAATAATGGTTGAGTGAACATTTTTGTAGACGAGGTTTCTCGAGAGAGCTAATTGAGACTTCCACAAAGTCACCACTCCTTACGACTAAGATTCACTTCGGATGCCACTTTTAAAAATTATTATTATTATTATTATTATTTTAGACTTGTTACCTCACGTAGAAATTTAATTTGTTTCGTGAATTTTTATCACATCATCTTCAAATGGATAATAATAACAATTGCACTATACACAGTTAAAAAAAAATAAATTAAATGATTAATTTTATATATATCAAATTAATTATCAATTAATTTTATATATATCAAATTAATTATCAATTAATTTTATCTAATATTATCTTATCTTGTAAGTATGTTCTATATTTTTAAAATTTTTTCTTTTCTTTTCTTTTTTTAGTAGTAAAAATGATCGACAATGCCAACCTCAACATCACCAGCAATATTGCAATGCCAATTATCAAAACGACCTATTTAACGTCGAGAGTAATTGTCTCCCAAAATATAGGGAAAGAATATATACAGACACCCTTTCCTTATAACTCTAGAATATATAGGGAAATAATATATAGAATAATTGTACAAGAAGATAATTATAAGAGAGGCAAGCAACCTCATTTCGCTAACAATCCTTCGCATTATTACGACGACGATGTAAGACATCATTGATGTTTGCTGTTTTGCTTTACGAACACAAAACACAGGAGCCCACGACAACTACGCAGAATCCACGCCGAATTTGATTTGGCAGGATAACATATAATACAAATACAGAAAGTACAAGTATAATATGCCATCTGTATAGTCTTCAAGTTCATGGGATTTGGACATTTTGCCTTACGCTTCGCAGTTGCATGCCTCGCATGTATATATATATAAAACCGAAAGTTATGAGTAATAACTTTGGTAATGGGATTCAACCCAATTTCTTCCAATGAATCTCTTAAAAATACTTCAAAAATTTTGTTTTCAGTTTTCTTCTTTAAATTTTTTATTTATACTTTTAAATTAAATTTTTCATTTTTAATTTTATTGTAAGTAATTTTTTTCCTTATAAGGAAGAATTTTCATTATTTTTATGATTTTGGCTCCCAGAGTCAATGTAAATATATTTTTTAATTTTTTTTATATAAGTTTGTAATTAATATGAACTCCAATTATATGTAAATATAATCCAATACTAATGTTGATAAAAAATTATTTTAGCAAAAATTAAAGGATTCAAATTTTAACCCAAAAGTTAAATGATTAAAATTCTGATACAATTATTATAAACAACTAAAAATTATAATTATAGGATTTATGTCATTTCTAACAATGAAAACGTTTAAAAATATAAGTCTATTAAAACAATACACTCAAGTATAAAAATTTAAAATTAATTATCAGAAAAAATAACTTATATACTCATCCAAAAACTTATTCCCCATCATTTTTTTTCTTTTTATATGCTAAGCTCAAAAAATCCTAACTAATAAGATTAATTTATTAAAAAATTCATTCAACCCACTAAATAATAATATAATTCATAAAAATAACTCATTTAAATGATCAAAACTAACAACTCTAATTTTCTTTCCAAAACCATAATTTTCATATTTTTTCATAAATAACACATTTGCAAACTCTGGTAAAATCTCCATCCTCCTTAACTCGTGCTAGTAAATGTCATACAATAAATTGTTGAAAACTTTCTTTATTTTCTTTAATCTTACCCATGTAATTGATCATTTGAGATTTTACAAAGTATCAACTTTTTTGTTAATTTGAGTTAGTATAATAAATGTTACACTCACATTATACTCTTATGACAAGTTAAATTTATATATATTATTGTTAAATCTTGTCACTATTTAAAAATAGTCATCTTTCCCTAGTTGTAATCTTGATTTCCTTTTCATAGAAAATCTATCTTTCAGTAAGTGTACTAAAATTTAAAAGTGATATGACTAAGACTTTTTTTTAGATTATATTTCATATTATTTTTTTTTTCAATATTAAGCCTAATTTTCTCTTGAAGTTGACTATCTACTTCAACTTTTTTTTTCTCATCTAAATTAACATTATTCTATATAGACAATGGTATTAAATCTAAAAGAGATAATAAATTAGAACTATAAATAATTTTAAAATTAAAACTATAAATAAGTTTGAAAAAAAAATAACTTGTTACATTATAAATAATATGATTATAGGTAAACTCTACGAAAGGTAAGTATTTTTTCTAAATTCTAGAATTTTTACGAATAACAATATTGTACTAATGTACTAAGAATTCAATTCACTATGTTTGTTATTTATGCGTAGATGATAAGTCATAAAAAAAAAATAATTTTGTTTAAAACTTACCCTACAAACATTACAAGGAGAGACTTGAACCCGATTTAGGAGATCAAAATGTTCAACGGAGCTAAACGTATATTCAAGTAAAATTTCACATTTTTGATAATGCATAATTTTCTCATACAGGACTGTGAGTCATTGTTATACTTTTTTTTTTTTTTTATCGCTTAAAGAAAAGCACTACTGTATAGCTTTTTCAATGCTCAGTGGGAGCAAGAAATAGTGCAAGTAAAAGCATGACATCCGTGTTGTCTTATATCCAAGATGTTAGTCAGTAAGATTGGTTGAGTGAACAATTTTGTAGACGAGGTTTCTCGAGAGAGCTAATTAAGACTTCCACAAAGTCAACACTCCTTACAACTAAGATTCACTTCGGATGCCACCTTTAAAAATTATTATTATTATTTTAGATTGGTTATCTCACGTAGAAATTTAATTTGTTTCGTAAATTTTTATAACATCATCTTCAAATGGATAATAATAACAATTGCACTATACACAGTAAAAAAAAATTAAATGATGAATTATATATATTTCAAATTAATTATTAATTAATTTTAACTAATATTATTTTATTATACGACGATGATGTTTTATATTTTTAAAATATTGTTTTTCTTTTCTTTTTTTTAGTAGTAAAAATGATCGACAATGCCAACCTCAACGTCAGCAATATTGCAATGCCAATATCAGAACGACCTATTTAACGTCTGAGAGTCGACAACGTAAAAGATTGTCTCCCAAAATGAAGGGAAAGAATATATACAGACACCCTTCCCTTGTAACTCTAGAAGCGTATATTATTGAAACTATAGAATAATTGTACAAGAAGATAATTATAAGAGAGGCAAGCAAACTCATTTCACGAACAATCCTTCGCATTATTACGACATCATTGATGTTTGCTGTTTTGCAGTACGAATACAAAACATAGGAGCCCACTACAACTACGCAGCATCCACGCCGAATTTGATTTGGTAGGATAACATATAATACAAATACAGAAAGTACAAGTATAATATGCCATCTGTATAGTCTTCAAGTTCATGGGATTTGGACATTTTGCCTTACCCGTCGCAGTTGCATGCCTGCCATGTGTGTGTGTGTGTGTGTGTGTCGATATATATATATAAAGATGGAGAGGGCAACCCCTCGTGGCCTCGGGCAATGGTGCAAATAACCTATCTGGGGAGGGGATGAGCCCCACCATTTATTTGCAACGCCAACGCAAGAACAAGCACTCGGTGGAATAGGATAAAATCTATCAACTTTAATGTGGGGTTGGGCAAATAACCTATTTTTTTTGTTCTATCTCATCCACCATAACTTAGAGCTAAAATGTTTGGTGGGACCACATTTTCCTCCACAAATAAAGGCCGTATTTTGACTCGATCGCAGATATTAATTATAAGTTTATTAGAATATTGTTCATTGATTAATTACAAACGATGAGTTTCAAATGCAATTAGGCAGAAGTAGACGAGGAACATGGACTACTCTCAGTAATCACCATATTCATCCCATTTTCATAGATTAGATAATAAAGTGAGCCATTTAACAACAGGTGGCATTAGATTTAGATTAGAGCAACTAAAACTAAAAACCGGTTCATTATTCAAATTGAAGCTTCATTAGTACAGTACTAAACGCACCAGCAGTAGCAAGTAGGTGAGTAAGCAAGGAATGGCTTTTGATAATATGAGGATGAGGAGGAGGAGGAGGAGGAGGAGGAGGAGTGAGAATAAAGGAAAAGAAGTAGAGAGAGAAGAAAACGCCCATGCCCTGCCGCGTCTCCCATTCTCCCTCCAAAATTACCGTTACTTATTAATGCATTTATATTGCCAACCCAAAAAAAAAAAAAAGGCAGCATGAATAATGAACGGAAATTTATTTATTCTTTAATGTCTTTCGTTTCCAGTCCAAATCGATTCGAGTAGACCGTGGACTTGTAGTGGAGGAGTGTCCGTTTTGCTCCTCTCCCTGTTCCCTCACCTGGCCAATACTAAATGATAAATACTAATAACCCGCAAAGCCCTTCGCCGTCTAATATTCCACGTCCACTTGCCTTGTCTATCCTTCAAACTTAAGTCGACTCCTCCTCCTCCTCCTCTTCTTTCTCCAAACTCACGTCATATACTACTGAACTGAAATGATAACCCTTTTTGTTTCGCATTTCAACGCATGTGGATTGGCGTATCTTCTCTTCTTCTTCTTATTTGGCAATTGAATGCACTGCTTATATCCATCGAACCAGTGGGCAAATAGTATTGTTACTATTATTTATAGCTATTCTTCGGAGTCTCAAATGAATTTTTAAAGTCGAGGTTGTTTGCTTTCAACTCTCCAACAGTTCCCAAAATCCGATCTGGGTTTTGTTGGATTTCAGTTTAATTATTGGATAAGTGGGCAAAGATCCAATTTTCAAATTTTTTTTTTAATCTTTTACGCGAAGACTTTCAAATTAAATCAGCTTAATTTCCAATTTTATAGGTGTCCACGGGAGGGTTTTGGATCTTCAGGAGGAGTCATTAAACAAAAGGTTTGACTGCTACTTTATATTCATTAATTGTTAGCTTTTGTTCTATATTTATATATATATCTCTCTCTCTCTCACGCGCACACACACACACTCCCTGTCCGATTACTGATAGTGATGGGGGGACTTTTTTTGTTTTGTTTTTCATTTTAAAGAAAGGTAGGTTTATATATTCCGCCTGTAAATTATGCGTAACTGTAAAAGGAGAAAAGGAGAACTCTCTCTTCTCTCTGTTTCTCTTACCAGTTACACTTGCTGGCTGGGACTGGGACTGCGACTTGCGACTTGCGACTTGCAACTTGCAACTGCCTGATGGTGGCCTTTTGTTTTTCTTCTTTTGAGTTTCAGGTTTGGAAACTTTCTTGGCTTTGTGTGCTCTTTTGAACTTTGTCCTGTATCTGGAGAATTGTTGTGGAGAAGTTGTTCTTTAAGGGATGGCTAAGTAATTGATTGTGGGAAGGGGGACATTTCTGAGGAGACAAATTGTGTCAACACTTCATCATGCCCTTGTCCGAGCTGCTGCTGCTGCATCGAACGCCTAAAGGAAAGATTGAATCTTCTCAAGAGAAGAATCCTGCATGCTCAACTGATTTGTCTTTTGTGTATGTTTGATTTTGCAACCTCTTGCATTTCGTATCCTTTGGTTCTAAAGATTCAAATTATTACTTCATCGATTTATTTTGATTTTGATTTTGATTATTTATTTATTTATTTATTAGTTTTCTCTCGTGTGATGTACTTCATTGCAGACCCGAGAGTGACTTTGTTGAGCTGCTATGGGAAAATGGTCAGATTCAGTCCACTAGAGCTAGAAAGACCCAAACTCGTAACAACCTGCTGTCTCAGAACCCAAGAATTAGAGACAAAGATATAGGAAATGGCACCAATGCAAAAATGACTAAGTTTGGGCCGGTAGAGCCTTTGCTGAATGAGATTCCAATGTCAGTGCCTTCGGTAGAAATGGATTTGAATCAAGACGATGACACGGTACCTTGGTTGAATTGTCAAATTGATGAATCTCTGCAGCATGGTTACTCCACTGACTTTTTGCATGAATTGTCAGGAGTAACTGAACACTCCCCTCATAACAATTTTGCATCCTTCAATAGGAGATACGGCGGTAATGGGACAGTCAGGGATTCTCATACTGTTTCCGTACATAATGGTTTGAGTTCAGAGCAAGGAAATGCCCCAACTGTTTCTTCGGCAGATAGAACTAATTTTAGTCAATTGCATCCGTCACTGTCACAACACCAAATATCATTTCCATTTTCAAGATCCAGAATGTTGGCTGATAAGGATGCTGGTATAGGCAATGTCACCTATAATGCTGCTTCTGGGGACTCAATCCAAGTTCCCAATTCGTTATGCGAACCGTCTACTACTAACTCCAACTTGTTGAATTTCTCACATTTTTCAAGACCTGCTACTCTTGTTAAAGCCAACCTTCAGAACATTGGTTTGAGGGCTGATTTGGGCAGATCAAACATAGACAGAATGGAAACTAGAGACAAGGGCTCAATTGCAAGTGGTTGCAATCCTGAAGTCACCCCAATTGATTCATTCAGGGGCTCACTAAGGGAAAGAAGCTCTCATTGCTGTTCCATTGTGATGTCATCTAAGGTCAGTGCTAAACCACTGGAGGCAAAGTCTGCTGGTGATCTTATTCGTGCTGAGCTGCCTGATGCTGTGGGCCGAGAAGATGACTCTAAAAGTGATAAAAACTATTGTCAAAATTTTAGAGTAGGTGCAACTAAAGAAATGGTGGACGTTGAAAACAATGAAAAGACTACAGAGCCTGTAGTTGCTTCTTCTTCGGTTTGCTCTGGCAACAGTATGGGGAGAGCTTCAGATGATCCTACTCAGAGTTTGAAGAGAAAACATCGAGACACTGAGGAGTCTGAGGGCCCTAGTGAAGTAGGTTCACATATAGGTTTCAGATCCTTTAAACCTTTTTCTAGTGCTTTCTATACCTCATTTTGTTTTCCTAGTATCAAAAAGAGTTGATTTTTCCTTTTTTTTTTAAGCAGGATGCTGAGGAAGAGTCTGTAGCTGCAAAGAAACCAAATCCTCCTCGAGGAGGTAAAGGATCCAAGAGAAGCCGAGCAGCAGAAGTACATAATTTATCTGAAAGGGTAAGCAAGTATATTCTCCTATATTTTATCTGTCAATTACACTCTGCATTGCTATTATTCATCCTTCAATACTGCATTTTTTCTTATTGTAATTGGATCAGTGGTTCTGAAGCTGTAATATATTTACTATTTCTTATCTGGACTTAATTAACAGAGGCGAAGGGATAGGATCAATGAGAAGATGCGTGCCTTACAAGAACTCATACCAAACTGCAACAAGGTTGAATATTGTGATGCATGTTTCTTGATGAATCTATTCTTGATCTCATGAAAATCTACTATCTGTTGGATCCCAAGTTAAACATTAATCAATGCTTGGCCTAAAGGGAATGGATCACTTTATTTGAACTCATCCATGTTTAATAAATTCTTTAACTCAGTATCAATTTTAAGTTTTGGACTTACGTGATAATGTGGACTTTAGTGACGTTTTGTAAGTTGAGCTTCTTCCTGAAATTTGTGGAATTTGAACTGAATCAAATAATTAGGGATTCACAATTTCTGAAAACTATTTGTTAACTTGAGCATTTTTTCATTATAAGGTGGACAAAGCTTCAATGCTTGATGAAGCCATTGAGTATTTAAAGACACTTCAGCTTCAGGTGCAGGTAGATTCTGTCTATTCCTCTCAGAGTATCATTTTATTGTCCCTAACAGGGTAAAACAGGGAAAGAGTCCATTCAAGCCTTAGTTGACACAAGTTGATTTCAGGAATTCAGTAATCCAATCATTTCCTTGGCTCATTGACTAAGTCTTTTGCAGATTATGTCTATGGGAGCTGGTTTGTATATGCCACCAATGATGTTGACAACAGGTGTTCCTCACTTGCATGCAGCTCATATCGCACAATTCTCACCACCCTTGGGTTTTGGTATGGGAATTGGGATGGGGATGGGTTTTGGGATGAATATACCCAGCATGAATGGTGGATCTCCTCCTTGCTCAATGGTTCAAATGCCTTCTATGCATGGACTACATCTCCCTCACCCACCAATGTTAGGACCAAGTACTTTGCACGGGATGGGAGGATCTAATCTTCAGATGTTTGGTCTTTCTGGTCAAGGACTGCAAATGCCATTTCCACATGCTCCCTTGATGCCAATGTCTGGAGGGCCTTCTATAAACACAACTATGGGCCTGAATGTCAGTGGGGTAGTAGGTCCTGTCAATAACATGGATACAGCTCCATCACCCTGTTCAAAGGATTTAATTCAGAACATGAAGTTTCCAGGGACACGTAACAAGGCTGTCAGTAGTTCAATGAACCAGACTTCTAGTCAGGTCTGTGAATTCTTTATGAAGATGCATTTTCTGTGAGATAAAAAGTAGAAAACAAGTAAGCATACTTAAATAGGATTCTAAATTCATAAGTGCAATTTAATCCAGGCTCTTTCTGGGCAAGGGCCAGCTTTGTAGCTACATAATGGGCACACATTGTTCTAAGGATATTATGTTGTAGCATAGGAGAATTAAAATTTTAAGTTTGATAGCCGGCTGAAAGGAGATGGTTAGAAATTATCATTATACATTATTTTGGACTATCTGGTTTTTTATGTTGGCTGTCTATTATGTTAACACTGAGTGTCATTTGTCCACAAAATGTTGGAATTCTGTTATCTTTCTCCTCAAATTTCTCTTTATGACATGGTCATTTGGTGATGCATGGGTAATCCCGCAACTTTACATATTAGATGCAATTGGGAGGATCCTAATTTATGTTCCGTAAGAGGTAATTGGAATTGAAATGATGTACCTTTCATTTTTGAAGAAACTTGGATTTCAGCAAACAATCCTCATGAGATTAAAATGATGTTTGACATCAATGGTTACGATGATCTCCCTGTGAATTATGTAGTGTACCTAAATTGAGTCACTGTTTGCAATCAATGTGCCTAAATCTAAGCTAAGCAGAGTAACAATGCAATGTTAGTGCCAGGTGACAAATGAATGTTTTGAACCGTCTGGTTTGGTGCAAAATAATGGCCAAGCCCCAGAAGCTTCTGCTGATGGAGCATTGAAGTCAATCAATGGGAATGGCAGTACACCCAGCAGCGAAGCTGGTGAGTATAGTGTTGACGATGCATTAGCCGTACAAATGTAGCTATATTAAATATTGATCTGGTTTTGGAAGGCACAAATTCTCATATTGTTTCATATGTGGCAGATTGTGACTGACCCCCGGTAGTTCCCATCCTTTCTGTCAAGAGGCGAATCCTATGTTGCCTCCTATGGAGACAATACATTTTCATTGTGATAACCACCTGAATTATAGCTTCAGCGCATTACAATTACAGTTTGCACAGTATGTGTTATGTTGAGAGTCGAAAGAATTTTTGTTGCATCTGTACATTGATTTACAAGTCCTTGTTACGTTATCCACTTGCCTAGGAATCGGGAATCCTAGCAATATGAATTACAGTGTCAGCTGTGGGCTCCTGATTGCTCTTCTTCTGCGTTAATGAAAGATACGGTGTTTTTTCTTTGATCATGTCCAGAAACGCCCGGAATGTCTAGAGAATTCATAACAATCTTTGATATCCGCGAACCTATGAAATTGAAGAATGATGCCTTATGGCTACTTAGTTTGTTACTCCTTCACTTTATAATAAAGCTAATAATGCCTTTTCACTTGCCACTGCAGAAAGGAGCCAAACCGAACCTCAAATCTGTGTTGCACCGTTAATATTGATTAGGGGTGTAATTATCCGCATCGCCATCATTTAGTGCAAGGGCGAGGTCATCATTTCATAATAAGAAAAATCACCAACAAGAAACAGAGAGGGAGGGATGCACGGTGGGGCTTTCGAAGACCAAACAGACACCCTATGGGCCTTGCACAGGCATGCACCCGTCAACCATAACACCCAATCGATGAGGATTCCAACAATACACACAAACAAAAAAAAAAAAAAAATCCTGACAACAAAGACTGACAGCTTCGTCTATATCCAGGCACCATTTGCGCTGAGTCCGTAATGTAGATCTGGATTTGGAAAGGTTGTTTTCCCATGCAAGTGAATGGCTATCAAAGGCCACAAAAAATGGTTAGCACACTGCTTTTAAACCAGCACTATCCCTGCCATTGACAGATAATCTCACCACCACGGGACCCAAGTTAGCCAAGCCAATAATATATATGAGTAGTTTTATCGGTGAATAAAAATAACTGTGAAAAGACCGTAAATCTTCCCAACTAAAAAATTCTTCTGTTGGGGTCAGTCATCGCCACCAAAAGCCGACTGACTACCGAAGCACAAATATACAGACACTACTAAAATGAATTAGAGTAACAATCCAGAAAGTGCCTTCTGTAAATACACCGTACACACATTCCACACACCGAGACCTCACACCCCTATAAATTTGAGCAAATTTAGTGCTAGCTTTCCAACTATTGGACTTCAATGTCATCCTTGGGATCAAGCGGAGCGGGTCCTTGGGATCGGAGATATCCCAATAATAGCTTTCTTTGCCTTTACAAGTGACGGCTTTACCTTTGTCAGAATATTACTTTATTGCTTCTGAGTGGATTTGCTGGAATCTCTGGTGGCGGGTCCTGGGGTGTTTTTGCGGTTTCATCCGGTTTTATCTTTTCATCCTCGCCGATTTCAACCAAAGCCGATCTATCCCCCATTATGTTCTCCCCCCCCCCTTTCCCGTTTTCTGCAGCTGCTTCAACTTCATCACCAATTTGCTCTCCCTCGAACGTTTTTTCAATGACCTCGGCATTTGAAACATCACTCTTAACTTCTTAACTTCTTCTTCCACTTGGATGGGCTGAGCTAATTCCCCATCTGGAAAGTCTCTTTGTACATGGTCTTCTTCAGTGACAATGGTCTTTGCCTCACTCTCCTTTTCAATGTTTTTCTGTTCCATGACTGCCACATTGGATGGCAATTCAACTGACTCAGGCCCATCTCTGTCCTTTTCGTCCTCTGTGTTAGTCTCTTCTGCAACAGCTGCTGGAGAATATCCTATTTTTTCCTCTGGAAGATCTGCTTGAGCATTCTGAGTGATTTAGATAACTGGTTCTGCAGCTGCACTGAGTTCTTTTTGTTCACTGGTTTTTCCTTCCTTGCTCACTGTTATCAGATTGCTCTTCCGCTTTCAGAACAACTTCGGCAGCTTTACTCACTTCAGATTGTTCTTCCACTTTCTGATCAACTTCAGCAACTACAGGATCTGGTTTGTCGACTTCTTTGGACACTCCCGAATCTTTAACGTTCTTTACAAGAACTGCTTCTGATTCTTTTACATGAAGAACTTCTGATTGCTCATGTGGCTCTTCTATGGCTTCAATTGATGATTCTGGAGCACCAACCATATTTGCTTGCTCCTGTGCCTCTTTCTCCACAGATGGTACATCCGGTCCCTCTGTCTCTTCTTTCGCAACAGACTCTGAGACTTGTTGCTCGACTTGTTGGCTGTTAATAGCACCTGCTACTGGCTCTGGAGAACTGTTTGTGTATGAAACAGTAACAGAGTCTCTTTCTACCTCCCCCTTATTTTCGACTGGAACATCCACAACAGGGGTTTCATAAATATTCTTAACTTCAACTGCTGGTGGCTCTGTCAGCTTATTTTCTGTCTCTCTTTCTGTGTCAGACGCTAACATTGCTTGACTCGGAAAATTTTCAGGTCTGACAATTTCTTCTTCTTCTTCTTCTTCTTCTTTTTTGGCTAAAGAGAGGGCATCCTGTTCTGTGGTCTCTACTTCTTCAACTATCTTGTTCTCAGTTGGCTGACATGCAGGAAAGAAGAGAAGCTACTAGAAAACAAGCAATCAACACGAAGTATCAAAGAACAGGAAGAAAGCACAATGAATAGTGAAGTAAGAAGCAATCAGGTGCACTGATATATGGGAGCAGTGAGCACGCTGCCTCATAAAGAATCCTACTTTTACATATCTGGTGCATTCCATTGCATATCAGCATTGGCTATTATGCATGTCCATGGAATATATAGTCTACCTATCCCAAAGTAAAAGATGACGGAAATTTCAAAATACTATACAACAAAAAGGCTCCTGAAATTTGAACTTATGCCGTGAAGAGAAGTATGTCCATCTGACTTTTGAAGAGAAGTACAGCAGAGAAAATTGCCAAGTAACGCTATATGATACTCAACCAACAAGTGAAAAGAGACTCCACGTTACACAATCATAGTCACAAAAGCTTGATCAATTGAATAGTTATTAATTACCAAAACCTGCGCTTATCCATCCATCCAAATGAAAGAAATGAAAAGAAAATCCACACAAGACGATAAGATTGACCAATTAAACTCCACGCAAGTAGTCTAGTCGAGACAAAAGAAAATAGACAAAGCAAAATCAGTAGGTATATCAATATGTGTTATTACTTTCTGATGATCAGAACCGAAAAGGAAAAGAGAAGAAGGAGACATACCTCATCAGGAGTAGCAGGAAGAGGGTGTGATGGTTGGGAATCAGTTTCAGTGGACATGGGATAGATTGAAGAGCTATCCGAGAGAGAGAGAGAGAGAGAGAGAGAGAGTCTGTGTGTGTGTGTGTGTGTGTGATAGACTAGTGGTAGTAGGAGAAGAAGAATACTAGTGTAGTGGTAGTAGTAGTAGAGGCATTAAATTTGACCAAGAAATTGTAATTTGCCAGAGGAAAAAGAAGAAAGGAATGATATTTTTAAGGAAAAAATTTTAAATGTTGGCTGGCAAATAGGAAAGGCCAGCCTAGCCTTTAACAGGTAACAAGCAAGCAAAAAGGGGAAAATAAAAGCAAAAGAAGGAAAGGAACAGAAGAACAGCCGACTTGGAAGGGCAAACGGAGGGCGTGTGGGGAAGGGGGTTTAAGTGAGCGACAGTGTGGAAAATTGATACATGGAATGTTTTTCCTTTATACATATATATATATATATATATATTATTTTTATTTTTTATAACTCAGACATATGGCATGGTTTTGGGGGTTGAAAAATATCCATTCAAATAATAACTGGAAAATTGTAAGAAAAAAAGGTGGAAGTCTTTTTCTTTGGTGTCCCACGTTGGATGCCCGGAGAAGTTAAACGGTGTCTAGAAGAATTCAACGCGGCCATCACCACTCCCCAACTTTATTACTGTCCCTTTCCAAAGCGGTTTTAAGCGTGGCTAATTCTATTTGACTCTTTATCTCTTTCATCAAGTTTTATTCTCAAAATTTCAAAAACCCCATAGGTTTTTTTTTTTCCTTTTTGTTTAATTGACATAGATTAAAACTCGAATTTGAAAGTTTTAGTTGTTTAAACAATTCCAATAGCATCAAAATAAAGTTTCTTGGTAGTTTTATTTTTATTTTTATTTTTTTAAAAAAGAAAAGATGAACAACGATTTGCCCTGGCTAAAATTGTTTTCGGCCCAGTAACCAGTACACTTATTATTGCTGGGCCTGCTTTTAAATTTTACATGATTTGCTTATTCTGTAACCCGCTCTTAAATCGTATGGGTTGCTCTTTTTGCTTAAACCACCAAAAAGGGTACTCGATGATTAGTCCAGGACCAGAGAGAGATGAGAATTGGATCCATTTATTTAGAGCCTCAATAATTAGAATTCATTTGGAGCAATTGGAATTCATCGAGATTAAAGGCCTTGAGGGTTTTTTTTTTTTCTTTTTCTTTTTCTTTGACACTTAATCGATGATTTTCTCTCCTAGCTAGTGATAATGACATTCGCGTTTGAATTCCGTGTATCGTCAGCAAGTTTTAGCTATGACCTAAGAGCCAACTTAGTAGATATCCATGTGCTCATGTTCCCAACTAAATTGCTAGGGGGGGGGGGGTAAGATTGAAGTAATATGGTCATTTCAGGTCATCTCAAATTAAAGGACCCTCTTAAATCTCCAATCGTTTTATTTTCTTCACTTGTGAGACGTTTACTAGCTACGGCTACTTTTCTGTGGCATCCCTCGAGCGTTTGAAGGTCACCACTATTTAAGATATGCCATCATTTTTCGTCAAGAAAGCTTTTAATGTGAATAGTCACACCCTTCACCGTAAAATGGCTGTTGATCATTTCTTCCTTTTTCCATGTTTTCCTTCTAACATTTGGAGTTTATATCTCAACAATTTGGATTAGGTTCATCACCTTCTATGACTCTCAACCTTTCCCTCCCCATTGCAAAAACTAGCCCATTGATCTGCCCCAAGTAATTATCAAATGTAACACTTGGATTTTGGTTGTGAAACGATACCCTTTGCATGCATAAGAGAAGCTATGTGAACGCACAAATTTTCGGCAAACTTCCTTCTATTGTCTTCTATCTGTCTGGTTATTTCGCATTAACAATCGGTAATGGGAAGATACAGGTCCGAAAAATGACATGACAATATCAACTATAACATCATAAGCAGACAAGTTTTTTTTGGCAACTCATCTGAAAACTAGATTGTGACAAGTCTTGTCACATGGGTAGGCACAATCGATAGCCTTCACGCTTGAACGTTCAAAATACCAATCCCCAACAGCAATTGCAATCACCTGCAGATTGTTAACAACAAATGCAATTTTACAGTAGTTTCAATGCCTAAGATAACTTCAGCACACCAAAAGCTAATAGCTATGGACATGCTGTAATGACAGATTTTCTTGAGACACATGTTTTGTCTCTATTTGATTTTGGGGTCTTTGTCAATAATCATTTTGTTCCTTCAGTGCAATCACTCCCATTTCATGCCAGCTCCTACTCAACGTTTGACAGTCACAATACGTTTGAGCAACCAAAGAATCCCTACACTACTTAGGCTCTTTAATCTCAGAGCAAAGAGAACTGAAGTGTGATTCGTGCTCAGATTGGACATACCTTGTTCCCAATAATGGGAGAATCATCAGCGAACCATGTATCCTGTCTCTCTGTTTGGCAGTGAGCAAAACATGAATTTATAAATAATCCGTTCTTTCGAGCCATTGAAAAGCCTTTTATTGTATTCAGCATGTGATTTCTGAATCCTGGCCCAAAGAAATAAAATAAACACCCTAATTATTATGCTTAATTTCAATGTTAGTAATTTAGTTGCCTCTGAAACAATTGTCATGATAAAGTCACCTTGCAGATACTGGATTTGTGATGCAGAACATTTTGCATTATTCTTTCTGCAATCATTCCAGTAGCCATGGGGATCTGCAGATGGTGGGGCTATGCTGCTCTGGATCTGATAATAAATGGTAAAAATAGATTCAAAAATCTTGTGGAATTGTGTCCTACTAAATAAACTTAATTCATGCAGTTTATCAGTGGAAACTTTCCATCACCAGCCTTATGCAATAACTCACAAAAGCTGCATCTACATGCATTCTTTTGTTAATTGACATCATGATCTCTAGGAAGAGATTATTACCTGCCATGAATCATAGGCTGCATTGACAAGGAAAAGTGGGGATTTTACATTGCCAATAAGGTTCTGCGGAAAGAAGCACTGGGAATGAAGAATATCAAAGAAAAAAAAAAAGGTCAGTTTCAGAAACCAAAGTCACCAGTTGCATAAATGTTTTTTTTTTTTGGGGGTGGGCAGGTGGGTGATTACTGAAGTTGGATCAAGCTGGCTGGTGCATGTATGTGGCAGGTTATTCTGCACCCCCTGGTATAAACATGGTAATTTCCATAAGCAAGCTGTGAATGTAGCATGGAAATATTTTATGCAGAAAATTCAACTAATCTTTATATTGAAAGATTACCTGCAAGGCCACCACACCTCGGTACAGTGTCCTTAGGGTGCGTCGACCAGATACATCGGCTCTACAATTTAAAGAAGAAGGGCATATTGGTATATGGGGAACTTTTTTAAGATAGAAAACAAGTTTATATATATTAATGGAGTAAATGTGGGTATCAGTGATGGCAGCAATTACACATCAAGGAATAGACCAGCATCACTCAAGCATTTCACCCTGGTTGTTCCTGGAAACAAGTCCCTAAACTTATCACAGTGTATGATTGTAGCAAGACCCCCAGCAGAGCATCCCGAAAGAAGAGCCTGAAATGCAAATCAAGTAGTTATTGGAAGAAAAAATAAAGACACAGTGGA
Source organism: Kandelia obovata (assembly GCA_021464305.1). Lineage (NCBI taxonomy): Eukaryota > Viridiplantae > Streptophyta > Magnoliopsida > Malpighiales > Rhizophoraceae > Kandelia > Kandelia obovata. Next base: position 11,789,794 of record CM038476.1, read on the forward strand.
GAAAAAAGCATATCAAAAGTTTGGAAGTTGAAAAACCTGATTGGCATAGTGCATTCCCTTTGACATTAATTCCTCCATTGCAGCTAACCATATCCGTTGTCCTCTAAATTGCAGTTGTGCAGCCTAAGAAAAAGATTAGTTTGATCAGAAATTTTGTCCTTCTCATTCTATAGTTTGCAATCAAACCATACAGGGAGCAAAACGGAATTGGAATCAAATGGCCAGAGGAAGCTAAAAGGCAAGACACCAACCCTGTTTTCAGAGTCCCCAGCAAAGGACGCCCCATCACAATATCGGAGCTTTACTCTGTTCCAATTGAAGAAATCTGCAGTGAACATACCGATAAAAATAAAATAAAAATACAAGGCAGCTAAAGCCACACAAAGGAAACAATAGAAAGAACAGTAATTCTTGACAGCTCCCTAGAAAGCTTAAGAATTGAGGTGGAACCAGGATTTTCTTCACGTTTATTGCTAAGTATTCCTGTAAATGCCAACCACCTTTCCATGTGTCTAGAAGAACCATGCCTAGTTCCTTTGCTATACACACAACTTCTAATGCTATTGCACCATCCTCCTCCCTGCACAATGTATTTGACAAAGTCAAAGTTTGCAATTTAGGATGCTTTGAGGTAAAGGTTCTGTGGGTCTTGCTAAGACAGATGAACAAAATTAAAATTGTAAGGCACTATATTTTTTCACCAGTCTGTACGTCCTTGTGTCACAAAAAGGATATAAAGTCAAAGGTACAAACGAGGCCCATCTGATCCAAGCACCAGATGCAGTGAATCCACCTAGGTTTCCTTGTGTTCTCTTGTGTGAGTTATTACTTCCTCTTTGCCAAGCAATGTAGAAGTAATCTTCAATAAGGCATGAAGGATCATGTGGTCTAAGCAATTGGCTAGCTTTTCAAGAATGCAGGGGCAATGCATTTTTCAGGATCAGATAGTAAATTAAAACAAGGCATGCAAGCACTGCAAGGTATAACATTGTTAATGACTGAGGGACACCATTAAGTGTTGTTTAGAGGTTAGATCATAAAGTTGGAAATGTTTAGGCAAATAACTATGCTTATAACAGCTGAAAACATAAAATCACACAGCTAAAGAGGCAGACTAGAGGAGAGAAGAGCAGGGAAGGGAAGCACGAAATTTGAATTATGGGGGACAATGAAATGCAAAAACTAGAGTCTAGATACTCCATGATGCCCATTGTTAGCAATAGTTTGAACCAGAAACCTCCAACTGAACAAGCCAACTATTTGCTCCGGAACCATGTCCACGATGTAAATGATACCCAGGCAAACTTCCATCCAGACAAACTGTGAGATGAGAGACAACGAAGCAAATTAAGAAAGACTTCAAGGCAAAAACCATGATTATTTTGCATACCTAAGTATAACCATAAATGCTAAATGGTGAGGTTAAATGCCTAACTGTTAAAGAATTTACACTGCCACATTCCTCTTTCTTTGGATTAAACATATCAAAGTTTTGGATATACTCTTTCCCTTCCCGTGTCTTTGAAAAAGCCAATGACGCAAATTCTCATGAGCTTGCTCGCTTCAGTAGTCTATCCCTCTTGTATATTGGCATCCAGGAGAAAATAAAATAAAATAATTATTATTATTTAAGGTGGGGAAGAGAGATGAAAAAACAGAAACCCAGCAACCAGAAGCAACACGTTCATTCATTCAGGCTATGACCAAGTAATCGATAGCTCTACAGATTTAAACCCAAGGCACAGTGAGCAAGAGAAATAATAATAGCTATTATTAATTAGAAATCTTAAGGAGTAATTAAAAAAAAAAAACTTTTATAACTGAAGGAGAAGGAGATACACAGCTGGGTGGCTATGAAATGTTAACAATAACAGGATCATGATGTAATGCAATAGAAGCGAGCAGTCATTAAGGGCTGTGTGTGTGTGTGAGAGAGAGAGAGAGAGAGAGAGAGAGAGAGAGAGAGAGAGAGAGGGCATGCATTACCTGCACCTTTAGCACCGGCGCCTTGAATAAGGGTGAGTCCCACCCAAAGAGCATTGAGAATGGGCTTAGATTCATTATAATGATGATAGCCATAAGCTTCAGGGTAAAACAATGCGTCTGTTTCATGGAAATCCAGCCGCATTCCACATACAGAAACGGAAGCTGCAACGACCCAAACCCAGAAAAGCGTCGGCTTCATATGTGACTTCCACCCAGATCTTGAACGAGAAATGAGAGAAGAATTAGGGGCCCAGCAAAACCGAAAAAACTCGAAAAGGCTTGAAGTTTTTAATAATGACTAGACGCATTATTGCTATCACGATGTAGAATCTCGGGGATAAAAAACACATTATGTGAGGTGTGAACCACCGGTGCATAGATTAGCAACGTCCCAACTCTCAATTTTTTTAATCGAAGTTTTTGTTTCTTTTTCTTATTTTATTATCTTCGTCGCTTTTTCAGCTGGATTGGGAAATAAGATTTAATTTTTAGAATCGAATTTCTTGTTAGTTTTCCTAATATATCTTTAAATTTTAATATAGGAGGCTGGCCCTTGTATTGTTTTACGTATATATGTGTGTGTGTGTGTAAGTTACTGTCATATGTGTGTGGACTTATGCCTAAATGAATCTTGAGTTTTGGTTTAAGTAAAGGGAATGCATATGGAAGGAACAAATTAAAATGAATAATATTTGGACAAATTAATTTTTGGGTTACTATGACATGGGACCTAGCACTCTTGTTCAAACCCAGCTCATCACGCTTTTTCAATCCATGTCCGTTTCATTTCTGCTCCCCCCCCCCCAATCCACGTCTCCCTTCTAATCTCCTTCCCAAAGGACTCCGGCTTACTGCATGCAGATATCCGCTTCAGTTGGCGATATGCTCCCCTTTGAATTCTTCAAATTAAGATAAATATATTCTCGGTGGCAAATCATACCCTACTATATATACATATATGAGTTAAAATTAAGGGGCATACTTGACTTGGACAACAAAGTATATGAACGTATTATTGTCAATGAATTGTCCTGAAAGTCGGGTAATTCAAATTGGAATCCACGAATTTTACAAGACGTTCTTAATGGACACAAATGTGAATGAAAATCTTACTGAATTAAAGCGGGTCCTTGAATTTATGAAATTGCGGGAATTTTTAATCTCTCTTAATTCAGAAATCTAAGATTTAGATTGGTTCTCGCTCTTAACCCATGACCGCCAATATGAACTGAAAGTTTTTAATCATAACTCACGAAACTTCGTCCTAGTGTCTTCATTTCGTGCTCTTTTTAATTGGGAACCACAGAATGTCTTTGTTCTGTCATATCGGATTCTTCTTCTAATCCATTCATTTAATATCTTATTTTTCGATTTTTTGTTTTTTTTAATCATTTAATTGGAATTGATTAGGACTCAAACTGAAAATTACTTCTTTTATTTATTTTTTTTTTATTTTTTTTGGGTGAATTCAAACGACGATTACTTACTAAATACATTACGAGGGCAGGTGATCATGAGCAGTCAGTCTGCTCAGACTGAACCACAGACACCTTGCATTTCATTTCTGTATACTCTACTCTTGTTATCTATAGACTACTACTACTACATGGTCCCACAACTCACTGTAACTCATCAGACTCCTCCTCCTCCTCCTCCTCCTCGATCTCTGTGTATCTCAAGAGTCCTATCAGCGAAATGTGCTTTCTTCTATCTTGCTAGATGATAAGTTTTTCTTTTTTTGGGGGGTGGGGGGAAGGGAGAGAGGGAGGGCGGTCATTGTTATATTGGAAAATAAAGATGATAGATACATTGAACGTACTCGCATCAATTTCATGCGTATTAATTAATTAGTTTTCTGCCGGCCCACAAGGGTTTGGGCTTGGGCTTCATCTGTTTCCGCCTGCCCCTCTCCCCCGTGGTCACGGCTTTCCCCCTGGTTGCCGTCGTCTCTGTCGCGCTCATCTCCCAAGTGTCGGTGCCATTGCCATCTAAAGGCTCATTAGAATCGTCTGTTTTATCTGGTTTGTATTTGTACCATGAGGCCCAGTACAGATAGTTTGCAAAATTGAGGCAGCTCAGGATGGCCAGGAACCAATAGAAGAGATTCAAATTGGTTTGGTTCACGATTTTCCCTGCTAGCCATCCTTTTTGGCTCGGAGTGATCTTTTCGGTGATGGAATTTATGATATCAACAAAAACGGTACTCAAGAAGTAACCCAAAGACAGCGACAGCCATGTAAAGGATGTGGAGAGCGATTTCATGCCAGCCGGTGCTTCCCTGTAGAAAAACTCAAATAGTCCGACAAGAGTGAACATGTCTGCTATTCCGAAGATTCCATATTGAAAGGAGAGCCAAAACAAGCTTAGGGGGTGACGTGGGTCTGTTCTTGCTCGGTTCCTTCTTTTAACCTCAATTACTCCTTTAACCTCAATTACTCCTGCTATTGCCATTGAAATGACGGACAGGACTAGCCCAATCCCCACACGCTGCAGCTGTGTGATGCCCGAGGGATGTCCGGTGATCTTTCGGGCAAATGGAACAAAGAGAAACTCGTAGACTGGAATCAATATGATCATAAACACCAGCGGAATTACCGGAATCGATGGCGCCGGAACCTCCAACTTGCCTAGTTTCAGATTCATCTTGCTTCCTTGTTGCACCGAGAAGGTTTGCAGCTGCGCCAAGCATGCATTCATGATGATGGTGCTGAGTAGTATGGGCAGCATTCTCGTTAGGATCTTCACTTCTTCCACTTGGGTCACGCTGCAAACTTTACCTGCTGCTGCGGCTGCCCCTTTCAAGTCTTTGTAGCGAGTATCAATAATAATGGCAGCTTTGTCTAGGAATCTGCCTCAATACATCAAGTTAACTAGGATAAGAAAAATAAAAAATAAAATTCATTCCTATATAATTAATTGTCTTTAATCAAGGAAATCAAATATCCGACTTCAAACAGTTAACTAATTACACACACACACACACACACATATTTCTACACACAATATGAGGAGCTAATAATAATGCTGGTGTCTTTGTACGATTCTCGTACACACACACAACTTTCTATGGTGCGGCTGCCCTCTTTTATTCAGCTGATCATTGAGTGTGACATTAATATAATTTGTGTCTGCATGCAAAATAAAAGAAAGTAGTGGTAGCAGTAGCAGCAGCACAAGTGGTGCCACCTGAACTGGTTGGTATGGGCTATCTTTTCCGCGGTAAAGATTGCTTCTTTATCGCTGATCTCGTACAGTTGGTCAGTATTCTCTGGCAGCGGTAATCGCCGATTCTTAATTGCCAAAACAATGACCTGAAAGAGGCAATACACAGTATTTTTTGTTCTGAGAGAGAGAGAGAGAGAGTGAGTGTGTGTGTGGTTGTTGTGCATTAATCAGTCGATGAATTAAATACATACTCGCCAGATTCTTAAGAAAGGGTTCTGTCCTGGTTGTCTGAGCCGGTAGAAAGGCTTCCCGAGGGCAAGAGCAACAAGACCCACAAAGGTAGCGACAGTGGATATGAGAAACCCCTTGTACCAGCCTTTGTTCATAATAACCCAAACCACGGCAGTGACTCCCACCGTTGCGCCAATTACCACAACAAGCGTGCTCCAATTGAAGTAGCTGGACAGAGCCTGGGCTTCTTTTGGTTCCTTCTCGTCAAATTGGTCCGCACCAAGTGCTGGCAGGGCTCCCCTGACCCCCCCCCCGACCCCAAAGCCGGTAGAAGGAACTGCTGTGGGGCCTTCCACACAACTTGCCCTCATGCAGTAATTTGGATGCAGGCTGTTGGTATGAGCTTGTATTGTCACCAACACCAAAGCCTGCAAAGAAATGGTCCATACCCATCAGTCCTTTAATCCAAGTCATATCAACTTACTTATAATTACCTTACCTATTCAGTTTAATCTTACATGTATAAATGACCAGGTAAATATTTGTGATCTAACTGCGTTGACTGTGGAGTGAATGAAATCATAATCAATATATTACTTTCAAGCACGTTAGCTTAACATAAGTGGTATATACTAGAATATAAGATTGCTGATGGGCTGGCAAAGCAGGCAATTCATACGCGCATATATAGGACTATAATTGAAATTTGGCAGCTTGGCTTCGACTTTTGCTTTTAGTCTCAAAGATAGATGCTTTGGTGCAGAATTTCTGATGTGGAAATGGTGTGTAATAGTTTTGCGGGTGATTTTGAGTATATATTTGTATGTTTAGGCACATACACCAACGGCAGGGTAAACAGCAAGTGTTTCTTTGTTTTGTCTTCAGTTTGTAGGATCTGTGCAGGATAATATAGGTACTAATCGTTTGAATGAAGCTTATCTTTCCAAGAAAAGGGGGGGGGGAAGAGCAAAAGAAAGAAAGGAGGGAAGGAAAACTGATCTTCGACTTCTTCATGCCATACATAAATAATGTATGTTGACTAAAGATTTAATTAACCTCTCACCAGAACTTCAAGTACTCCGAAGAGTAAGATGGTGTAATATCTGTTCAAGTAAGCATCGGAAATGAAGCCACCAACAATGGAAAGCAAGAAGGCTGAACCCAGGAAGTTTGTAAGGGTGTTGGAAGAAGCAGCGACATCAAAGTGCATCACTATGATGAAGTACAGGACCAAGCTACTCATGTTTGCTATGAAACCCATGTTCTCAAGTGCCATCAAGACTGAAACAACAATTAGAAAACATTTTAAAAGGGGCAAACACATCGGTCATCAAGGCATGTAAATTAGTATGTAATTGATTATTTTGTTGCCAAAGGCAAATGAGCAAGCTCTAAATCCACCTAAACTTCCCTTGTTGGATCCTTTGACTGACTCGAAATCTGCTTTCACATTGTCCTGTGTCCACACAACAGGAATTGAGAAATGAGAGTTGTGCATATTATTCTAATTACTACTTGGTTAAAAAGTAATCACAAATCCGATTAAGGGTCTAATGCGCACTCGTGGAGAAAAAAATTGTAGATGACAGAGAGATGACTTGCCATGAAGAAATGATGGCTACTTGTGTAGACTGCTACGTGTTCTGCTTCTAGTTAACTAATTAAGCTAGACTGCTACGTGATTATATTGTAATCGCCTAGCCGAAACAGAAAAAGGGATCAGGATGAGATGCAGAGAATTGAGAAGCTATGTATAGTATATATACACATAATAAACGAGTAACAACGTATGGTGGCAAGCTTCCGGCGATACCTACACGGCCCCTTGTAACTATGCTAACTTAGTACGGCTACTTTGTCAAGTTCGATAGCGTCACATTAGCTAGATTTTAACGATATGAATTATCATGGCTTTGCATTTCCTTTTCTTGCGTAGGCCCTACATTCAAATTTTTTTTGTGTGAAAAATATATGTAAGTAAATGTACAAGAGATGCAAATAGGTAAAATAAAAGTAAAAGCAAAATTTTGTGATAGATTATACATACATTTTTCATTCATCTCACAAGTATTATCTTATTTATTTGTATATAATATTTTTTAAATAAAAAAATAAATATATACGTAAATTTTATCCTTTTATATATATATATATATATTGTCTTAGAATCTCTTTTATTTAACTTATATATATATATATATATATGACATGAAAACTTCATAAATAAATTTGATACCATGGTCACGCCGGCTTCCATACACAGAGCCAGATCGCAAACATACAGCGACATATTATTAATTGCCTAATTTGGCATCGAAAGCATTGTTTTCGGTTTGGAACTGAGGTAAACAGCTGTTGTCGCACACGTTAATTAGCGTCGATAACTGCTGGAATATTAATTCGGCATCAAAACTTTTTATTTTTTCCATTTCGCATCTGACCTAGCAAATTGTGGCGCATTACATGCGTGGGTGCCTTCGTGTTGAAATGGAATTACTACAAACTAGCTTTGTTACCCATACTATACACAAATTGGGTATAAATAAAAAAGCAAAATAATGATTAAACCAACTAAAAAAATATAATCATTAAAGAGTAAGTAAATGTACCTAAGAATATGTCAAATCTGTGAGAAAATGTTTTCTTACATTGTCTAATATTATTTACTACCAAAAAATTTCCAATCAAAGATTAAGCAAATTTATGTGCTCAAAAAGAGTTTGATGTCATAATGAACAATTATAAGAGGATATATGTAATGCTTACTAACCACTAAGTATAGATACTTAAAAGAATCAATTTTCGACTTGATTGCTCTTTACTTATGTTAATATTTCAAGGAGTTGATCTTACATTCGAACAATGAGAATGAACTTGTTGTACATGAGTGGAGAAAGAAACAATATTTTGATGGGAGAATTGTAGGCAAGGCAAAATTAAGAAGATGAACAATTAGCGTTGATGTTCATAAAACATATAAAAGTGAATAGGGCATGTGCAGAGTGAGGAAAAGAGATTTGATAATCTGTTAGTATTCCAAAACATTTAAAACAAATGGAGTAAAAGGAGAGAAGTGATTCCGTATAATCTTATAGTATTCCAAATCGTTTCTTTATTGTTAGTAGAATAAATAGCTAATGAACACCAAAAATAAATGAACTCGGCCATGTACCAAGCCTTTGGCATGAAAAGAGAGATAGTTTGTAAGAATTAACTACAAAATTTTCAAGTAATTTAAGAATTGCAAGAGTCATTGAGTTAATGCATAACTAATGTAAAAATTGTGACAGCTGACTATTTAATAGTGAAATTAAAAAGAAACAGTAAAAATTAACTACTTAATTAATGAAATTAAACGAGAGTTAGAAGTCCACGATTTGATGTAAAATAACGGAGAAAGAAAAAAAAAAAAAACGTCAAAATGAAGGTGAAATATGCCTTGTGACAAAATTAGTATATATTATACCGATACTATTATTTCTGGCTGCGTAAGTCATCAGTACCCACAACTCTTTTCTGGCCATCAATCTCGCAACTCAACAAAAGAAAATGAAGAAGAAATTGATTATATATTGGGGTTGGAGTTGGAAAGAATCTTCGAAAAGTCAGCCACCTGTGTTCTGAGTTAATTTCTGATGCCCAGGTCACCAAGTCTTTCAGGCTTTTGAGTTTTCTTTCAAGGCATTCCCTGACTTAGTTCTCCTTTAATTTAGTGGAATCTAGTAAACCAATTGCTGTAAGTTAGACGCAGCGCACAAAAAAAAAAAAAAAAGAACGAAGGGGCTATCAGGTAGTTTCACCAACCGGTTGCCCCGACTTTGCCAGTGTTTATTTTATTTATATATATATATATTTTATTTCTTTTGTGTTAAAAAGTTGCTTTCAATTTGGGGGAATGAAGAAGTCAAAATTGATACCGAAACGTAGCATTGTTACTTGGTTAACTTATCCTCCATACCCTATCAACAAAAGAAAGGCTACTAAATTGGAATTGTAGTACCGATGACTATTGACTAATAATTTTTGGAAAAAAAAAAACAAGTAGCGATGATTATTAAAGATGTTGAAATTTGATTATTAAGTATGAGAGAATTGGCTTAGAACAGTACGCAAGGATCCTCGCGCAGCTGAAACATGTAGGGATTGAGGAGTAGCTCTTGAATACTGGTTTCTTGGCTGTTTCTTACAAAATTAACTTGTATGGCCGTACCTGATTTTCTGTCCTGTCGTTGGTTGGTAAGTACGTGGCCTCCGCTGTAGTGTTTTTGGGGAATATAATTACATACCCCAAAAAGTAATTTTCAAAAGTATCAACGAACCCAACTCTCCACGTCTATAAATTTCTTTTCTTTGGTTTTTGTTGAATAATAGAATCGAATTGGGCGTTTATCAAGCCACCTGCTAACGTTAGTTTCCAGTCGATCATATTAATTTATTATTTGTGACTAAAGAAGGAAATCACACTAAAAGCCAACGTACAATCTGAACGGAAAAGTTGCTCAATTTGTTTTTGTTTTTAATGAACTGTCATTATTATTATTAAAAGTCCACGAATAGTCGACCTGGAATCATACGTTTTTAAGTCTAATGATATCTCCATATCCCATATGTTGTCTTTTGACTAGAAAGTTTTCTAACTGCAACACAATTTGATATCACATGCAACACAATTTCAGAACACTCCTATAATTCCATATACATGTAGAACAATTTGAATATGCAGTACAATTTTAGCATTTTGCAAACACATTTTTTCATAAAGAATTCTTTCAACCAATCATAGCAACATGCGCGTCATTAGATTCCAAACATTTCGAGTTACCATCAAAATCACTTTAAAAATTTCTGCTCCTTTTAGATTTAAACTTTTACCCCTTACTGAAATCTTTTGAATTTTTCAAAATGAAACATATGGGCATCACTGTCACTCAAAATACAATTTATGCGGATTAAAGACACCAATACTGCCACAGTAGAACACCAACAATTTTTGTGATACCGGGCTATACAAATTGCAAGGGTTTTCTCACTCTATAGTCTACATAGAGGCCAAAGCTATCATCTTAATCAGTGGAGGCATGGTAATCAGCCAAAAACTTCAGAAGAGTACTTCAACTTGAAGCACTGTCAAGCCAGGAATGTAATTGATAGGAACTTTGGTGTGTTAAAATTGACACGGTGCATACGAAGGGAATAATCATGGTACACTGTCAAGACAGTTGGGAGAACTGTACCTGCATGTTGTTTGATTCATAATTCAAGTACAAGGGAGATGAGTATAGATCCATATGAGGCTGACTATTTATTGACAGGAGAGCAATAAGAAAAGACAACGCTTCAGATGAATGAATTAAATATACCGAATTATCAATGGGATCAATTTAGAGTAAATTTGCCTATGAAAATGGAATCATACTGTCCAAAAAGTCCTAAGCTCATATGCAGTTATACAGACTTCCAACGCAGCATCAGAAACTGAAAATCAAGATCTGTACCAGTTTGTATTATACAGAACACTATCAAAATAAACACTGGCATGCACAACACAGTAGTGAAAAACACTGGCAAACATAAACAAAATTTCAATCTTAAACCCTCTTTCCATTAATAAGATTCTAAGAGAAGCTAGCAAAAAAAACTAAAACTGTACAGGAAGTAGCCTTCCACCGTATATGACACTAATGTCAACAGGGAATAATTATATGCCAGAAAGCTTTCTGCTGATTGTACCTTTAAATTCATGGACAAGAGAAGGCCCAAGGAAATCTGAAGACAGGAATACTCCAGACATGTAGTTGTGAAAACATACCTTAAACTTAATGCTGGTGAAGTTGCAAACACAACAATCAACAGATTAGGCTACATTCAAGATGAGAAGACATGTCACTCCTCAAAAACTAATCTGTGCGTACACTGAAGTGTTTGCAAGTGTGGCAGCTAAAATTCTACTCAACAAAGCAGATGATGACAAAGATGGGCCAAACAGATAAACAGTCAGCAATTATGTAACCAATGGAGCCTGCCATTGGTGGCTAAAACACTTGACGCCTAAAGAAAGAAGGACCAGGGACTTAAAGGCTTCTCCAAAGAAGAAACAGCCAAAATTTTTTATGAACACAGCAGATATCAAAAAAAGGATCAAGAGGCCCTGATAAACCGTAGTTGAGGATATAACAAATGAAGCCTACAATCAGTGACTGGAATGCCTGAACCTAAAGAAAATAGGCTGGGGACTAGCACTCTTGAGTAATTGATGCCAGTATTGGTAAGATGACTATGTATACAAAGATTCTCCCAAGAAGAAACATTGTCTATTATTCACCTCAACTCGATTCTTTAAGGACACTCTTGCTCAGCAGATTACTGTAGTTTCTATTCTTAGGTCACCTAGTTGCACTTTGATGTGAAGCTGGAACTTTTGCAGGGTAACTAGAAAAGTCCATATCAAAAAGGGACATGTCATATGGCATAGACGAATAATCTGAAGCATCAATTAGTAAGGAAGATTTCATCATGCCAGAATGTGCAGAACCAGGGACTGTGACAGTATTATCGGGAGTGTTTGTACCAGAAGAAGGGTGGCTGGGGAGCTGAATCTCATCCATCTTGTTTCCAAACACATGTCTGTTTCTTCTGACAGCATCCATCTCCTGGCCAGTAGGCACAAAGGTACGTGCTCGATATTTTCTTGTTCCTTCATCTCCATCATTGTGGTTGCAGAGCACATAATCATGGTAAGTTGGTGCAAACTGAAAGTTGTAAACAATAATCAAAACAGGTAATGCAGAGCCAACAAAAGGAAAACTAATTCTGAAAGAACCCACACAGAGTTACAAGAAAATGTCAGAGCACCTGGTGAACAGTATCATGATAGAAGTCATTTAACTTCAAAGCATGTGCCAGGCTGCCCGTCAAACCACAAGACCCACCAATTTTTGCACCAGCATACTCTTTGTATGGAAATGCATAAAGATGACCAACGGCAGCTGCAAGCATCTCAACACATATGATAAAGTCTTGAAATTGAGCAGCTTCCTCTGCATCCTCTATGAATCCAGACTTTGCAGCAAGAAAGACCAAAACTCCCTTGAAAAGAAGAAAACAATGAAACAAAAAGCTGCTTCTAGACAAAGACATGAAAGTGCTTCGGATAATGCTTATCACAAAAGCATGAATAAGGAATAACTTGCGAAGTGCAAAATTTATGCGTGAACGTAGAACCCAATGAGCTAATATCAAGTTTCTGGTTTTAGTATAATGATAGTGCCCACTTTGGTGGCAGCTAGGCACATATACACCCAAACATCCATGCACCAATCCAACATATAGCACACATACTTTACAACTGGTCCACATGACACATTTGAGACAATCATTCATTTAAGGAAAAATACACAAAGTTGTGGTAAGCTGGCTGTTACTTACTCACACCACATAGTGGTATGAAGAAAGGAAAAAAGCAAGGAATATGATGAAAGGGAATATTAAACTGCAAGAAAAGAACACAGTAAGTAGGTAAAGAGGATGCATGAGTGATGAGGAACCCACAGCTATATTCTTGAATTCAACTCTCATGTGTCATTAATGAGAGGAGCAGACATAAAGGTTCAAAAACATGTACAATCTATAAAGCAATGCATAGAATAATCAAAATGTATGCAATTGCAGGCCATTTTGGAAGCAAAAACAGATATGCCCTTAGAAGAGAGCCTGAATGAGGAGGACAAATAAAGTAATGCTTCTGGTCATTGTGTAAAGGCATGTATAATCCGTAAACAGAAGAAGATTGTGGATGCAATAAAATGTGAACAAGCACTCTAAAGCTTAAATGAGGTTGCTGATGTTTAGAATTTTACCTGCCAGTAAGTCAAGAAAACAACAGACTTGATCATGATAAATTTTGGAACTGGATTGAAAGGCTGAAGCAGATCTTTGCATGCCACATAAAACAATACCAACGCATAAAGAGCCATTGAGTATGAGAGTGTGTAGATAATGGTCAGATACAGATATGCTTGTTTGGGGCTGAAATTTCCATCTGTATATTTCCCTTTGGCATAAAATATAAGTGTAACAGCAACTAAGATGGGCTTCAAAATCACAAACTGCAAACATCCCTGCTTGCACTTCCGTGTAAAGTGCCTGCATTTTACCCACCATGAGAAATGTAAATGCAGTACCAACATATAAAATGCACAAAACATTATCGCAATTCTCAAATTCAACCAGAAATTCTTGAGAACTATAACAAATATTCTTAAAATAAAAGAAGTTTGCTATATTAAAGCAGGAGAAGGAAAGGCAGGTAACATAACAGGATTCAAAACATAAAGATGACTGGTAAATGACATCAACAACTAGTGAATTGCCATATTACAGAAGAAAATTTTCATACCAATGAAGCACAATGATTTATGCACACAAAAACACCATAAGCAACAAGACACTCACCCGTTAAGGGGTATTGGAGGGAAGCACCATGTCATCATGCACAACAATGTTTTCAGAACACGCCCACTTAAACTTAACACAACTGCTCCAGGCCCACCAACCCAATACAGGCATAATGAACGTCAGCATATAATTGTTCTGACATGTAGCAAAAAGAATTTGTAAACAGACTTGTTTTCTAAGCAGAATAGATTTTACTACTTAAAAACCTTGTAGAGGCCACACAACAAATAGTTCATTCATCATTAAGTCATAATTTAACAGATCAGACTTTAATCTTCAAAATTGCTTGCATTAACTGGAAGACTGCTGAAATGTAAATGTCCCATTGCTATCTCTTTTACAATTCTTAGGGTTTATTTTAGCCTACATTATGGAAAAACAAGAAAACAAAATAAACTAACAATATCTAAACAGCAAGCAAACAATAGTTGATATGCACAGTACACTGATTTGAGATACATATATAGTTCCTAGCAGAGATTTTTTTTTTTTTTTGCTTATTTTTGATAGGTTACTTCCAGAGAAATATCTTGGCTACATTAAACTTTAATGTACGTACTACAATCAAATATTCTGTTTGAACATTCTACAATTGATCAAGCAAGGTAAACCCCACATGCAACAATCAAAATTAGATTCAGATATGGTTGTAATTACATTTCTCGTAAGGAATTGAAATAGATAGAACTCTTTGGCAGAATTAGTGGCAAGAAAGACATCAATGCATAAATCTGTCAATGGAAAAAGAAATCATACTTTAGTGAAGTAAAGTACAGATAGTATAGCCGTCCACAAGTTCCAATACATGTGAGGACAAAATGCTAATCACTGAAAAATGAAAAAGTGAAATAAAAAAATGGTGAAGCCAAGAATTGAATGAACAGACTATATGTATATATATTTTTAAAAAAATAATAATCAAATTACACAAACAAAATAAATCCTAAGATGCAGCAGCATAGATGCGAGCTATTAAACAAATAATTATCCAAATTTCAGAAATAAGAAAAAAAAAGGATGTAATCCAAATGTATGTTCTTGTCTATAGGTAGATTAATGTGCCACATACACATCAATAAATTATCATGCCAAATGAACATCCAAATTTCCCCATCTCTACATATATAAAATTCAATTAATTAGCTTGCATAAACTGTTCTATTGATAATCAAGAGAGTTTTCTTAACTAGTTGGCCATAAGATGGCACGCCAAATTTCTGACCATGTTGCTAATGAAATCCAAGGGCTGCATATAAGATAGCATATCTGCCTTCCATGTGCCGGAAAGCTGTTGCATCCTTCACAAGGACGAGAACACTAATAGGTTCTTCCAAGAACCACAATCTTATAGAACCATCCAAGGAAGGAGAAATTACAAAAAAAAAAAAAAAAAAAAAAAAAGAAAAGAAAAGAAGAAGCAAACCCACTTCCATTGTGCTACAATCCTATCAATAAAGGTTATCCAATCTTGCTAAACTACTCAGGCATATAAGAATTATCAGGTGCACGAGACTCCCCACTTCAAGAAGGTTGGGAAAGGATCATCTATTTTCTACGCATCTTTACCCTTGCAATTTGCAAGGAGGCTGTTTGCATAACTAGAAACTCCATCCATGTGGGAGCAATCCTTATTCAGCCTATCCTTCTGCGCTTACCCACCTTGAGACCATCCAGGGAGTTATGAGCTTTGCGCTCAAACAATAGACAACTAACAAGAAAGAATTGAATGGGTCCATTTGCCAAAGGTTGAGCACGAACACAAGATTCACAATGTGCAAAATGGATGAGAAAACAGAAAACCTAGACTTGTAGAGCTTTAGAACATTGTTAATAATAAAAATTGACAAGGAACATACGTCATGAAAGAATAAGCCAATTCATAGCTGCAGTGATGGATGGTAGATGCATAATTCTCAGAGAAAAGAATCAATAAAGAGAGGGAAAAAAAAACTGATGGACAGTACTTTAGAAATTGAGCGTTTGGAGGAAAAAGAAAAGGTTAGAATAAGGGCACTGACCGGAACCATGAAAATGATGCGCACTGTATATCTCTGATACGTAGGTTCAGTGTAATTTAAAAGGTGCCTGAATATGTGAAAAAGGGCCAACGAGATTGCTACTGCGATGCAAAAGAAGGCTATGATGCTCAAGTAAATCGGCACCAATTCAGTCATCGTGACAAGTTAACCCACCTCCAGCCAGGCAGCCACTGTCACGGAAAAAGCGGTTAAGAAAATCAAAGAAAAGGAGATGAGGAAGAGGAGGGCAAATAAACGAAAAAGATGAAGAAGGCAAAGCTAGCAACACCATGCAAGAAGGACAGACTAGGAAACAACAACAAAAAAATAAAATAAAATAAAATAAATAATAAATAAATAAATAAATTACAAGCCTCAACCGAAAGGAAGTGAAATGATTAGGTCTGTCTCTTGTGTTAATCGAATAGGGGAAGCTAAGGTCAAGGAATGGCCTTGAAAAATTGCAAACCCTAGCCTCAGTAGACTGCCCGGCAGCCACAACCAGAAATTAAAGAAGCACGGATTTCGGTAGCGAAACGGGGGATGATGATGAGATCGGTTAGATTGTGTGCAGTGTACAAGGGAAAGACTTAGGAATGAAGGCAAATCAAGGATGGAGTGTAATGGAATGGAAGCCAAACAAATATGGTGTGGCGTGGAGTGGATTGTAGAAGCGGGAGAAGAAATAAGAGTAATTGGATTGGATTTAAATTAATTAGCACCACTCCACTGCTGCTGCGTATATATATATATCAAGTAAATTTGAGACCCGAGCATGAGGGGTGAAAGCGCGAATGATATGAGACCAGTTAGTTTTGTTTTTGAGGAGGATCGATGGCTGCACTGCCACTGCCACCGAGTGGGCACCACCAACATGAAAATGATGGCGGCCGGCTTTACCTCTCGGTGCTCGTCATATGATTCATGCTTTGGAGTTTCATAATTTTAATCAGTAATTTTTCATCTTGAGAGGCACCCGCAGTTGGGAAGGCGTTTTATTATAGTTTTTCATAATAAATAAATAAATAAAGGATAATTATAAAAAAATGTAAATCAATTTAACATGAATTTATTTATTAGTTTAAATATATCACAAAATTTCCAGTGATATAAAGTGCCACGTAGACTTATGCTAAGTAAAATTAAATATTAATGAAAATATGAGGAATAATCGTTATAAACCTAAAAGAAAATAGGTGATAGGAAAATTGAGAAATTTAAAAAAATAATTTGTTTTTTGGTACTAATATTTGTTTGATTGTTAATTATCATATATAATTGAGTAATTAAAATTAATATAAAATCTAAATTCGAATCTTCAATTTTATTTATAATTAAAATTTTTAAAATAACAAATTCAATTGATTTTAAAAAAAGTAATATATATATATATATTTGATTGATTGTTTTGCTTATGTAAATAAATACTATAAATATACAAATACAATTGAAAGAAAAACAGACGGGTGAGAGATAGATAAAGCTCCGGAGACTCACTCGACCTAGGTGGAGGGCTGCGAGTCCATTCATTTGAAGGGCGGGGGAACTCTGGTTTGTTTGTCCCGGGTGGGTGCCGCCTTATCATCTAACTATCTCTACCTTCACGGCATAACTTCATTTTCGAGCTGCCTACGCCATAAATATCTCCCGCACGAAGCTCCACACCCCCCACGACAGCCTCATTAAACCTTCCACTAGTCCAGCCGCCGGCCGGGCACTGCTTCCTAACAGTTGTGAATTTTATGGGAGTGTGAGTATCTAGTATTTGACAAAAAGCAGAAATGGTTTCCCCTGTTGTAGTATTGGTAGGCGTCTCGTCTGGGTTCTGTTACAGCAGCAGCAGCCGGTTTCCGCAACATGGTGGTTGGGTTAGGACATTTTCCTCCTCCTCTTCATCATCCTCCCAGTCACCATCTTTTTCCTTTGAATACAAGTCCCACTCAAATCCTTTGATAGCCAACAGCCTTGGACCACGGAGGTTGGCTCCTTTATTGGTGGCAGAGGAAGTCAAGCCCAAGGCCAACATAAGGCGCATTCCTTGTGCCATCGCCACCCCTAATTCCGTCCTCAGCGAAGAGGCCTTCAAAGGCCTTGGTGACCTTCCTGCTTTCGATGTTCTCGACGACCACAGTGCAAACGAGCTTGAAATTTCCAAGTTAGGTCTGCCTGACCGCCTCGTCGAAACCCTTGAGAAACGCGGGATTACTCAGCTTTTCCCCATCCAAGTACTCTTCTGCTATCTTTCCTTTCATAGCTCTCTCTCTGTTTGTGTTTTTGTGTTCTTTGGGTTTTTGTTTGCGTTATTTTATTTAATAAATAACAGTATGCTCTGATACCTCTAGTATAAGAAGTGTTTTTCTGTCCTTCTTGAATCTTACTACAATCTAGTTTCCCAAACTTCTTTCTTGACTTTGATATACCTTTGTAATGACTATGCGTCTGATTCATTTTAAACCACTTTGGCGGGTGTCCTCCGCGTTGTTGTTAATCTGTTGCCTACAGTAATAACTATGCATTGCCACCATGTTTCAATTTTGGCTGATCTTTTCCTCCTTTGATGATCCAGAGAGCTGTTTTGCTTCCGGCTCTAGAAGGTCGTGACATCATTGCTCGTGCAAAAACTGGGACTGGGAAGACATTAGCCTTTGGAATCCCAATTATTAAACAGATTACTGAAGATGTTGAAAGAAGTTCTCAGAGGTACACTGTATTTCTATATCAACAACATCTAGTGTCCAATTGTCCTTACAATCCTTTCTGTTTCTTATGTTTCATTACCATGGTTCCTTGCAGACGAGCTGGTAGGCTTCCTAGAGTTTTGGTCCTAGCACCTACTCGGGAGTTAGCAAAGCAAGTCGAAAAAGAAATCAAAGAATCTGCAGCTCATTTGAACACAGTTTGTGTTTATGGGGGGGTTTCATATGTTACACAGCAGAGTGCACTTTCCCGTGGGGTTGATGTTGTGGTTGGAACTCCAGGTCGAATTATTGACTTGATAAAAGGCAACAGCCTCAGATTGGGGGAAGTTGAATATTTGGTACTTGATGAGGCAGATCAAATGCTTTCCTTTGGATTTGAGGAGGATGTGGAAGTAATTTTAGAAAACCTTCCTTCAAGTAGACAAAATATGCTTTTCTCTGCAACTATGCCCAGTTGGGTGAAGAAGCTAGCCAGGAAATACTTGCAAAATCCTTTGCATATCGATTTGGTAAACTCCTATTATCTTGTTCTTTACATTCTTTCTTTCTTTTAATTTTTGTTTTTGTTCTCTAAATTTTGTTAGTTACTAGTATGTTTTGACATCAACCCCATGAATGGTGAATTTGTTTCTAGAAAGGTCGGAGAGAGAGAGAGAGAGTGCATTTGAAATGGATATGCTAAGAGGATATCTGTTGGCATGGGCTTCACATTATTCTCTCTTTCTTATGTGATCATCTTTTTGCCCATTATCTTGCATCTGTGTAAAAGTTCATATCTGCTGTTCACATCTTTGATGTTTCTCAAGTTTCCATGGTGTCATTGAATCTTGTTATGATCCTTTTCTTCTGCCATAGGTTGGGGATCAAGATGAAAAGCTGGCGGAAGGAATCAAACTTTATGCCATATCAACCACCGCAACTTCAAAACGGAGCATTCTTAGTGATCTTGTAACAGTGAGTCAGCAGCCCCAATCTCTCAAAACTGTTCTTCTCTTTATCACCAACTTTATATGATGCAATGTGTTCATGCCTTTCATTGGAAAATATTGAAAATGGCCTTTTAAATTGTTAAAAAAGAAAAATCTTTTCTAGAAGACTAAAACTATCAGAAGTTGTGTACAATATATATTTCGGTGCAACAACATACTCTGCAAATTGTGCAAACACAGGTGTCACGGTCCATGTTCCTATTTTTGAATTTTGATTCTCTGCAATGGCAAATTCAAGCAAAACACACTCAACAGTGCTAGTTGTCCTTGTGACCTATAATCCATTTAATTTATGGGTGCAATTTTCATAGTCAATGCATTAATGTTTTATCTGCCATAGTGCTTTGATATTTTGAAGCTCATCCTGTCCATTGATTGTAATACCTAAGGTAATTGTGTCTGCAAGTCAGTATCTAATGCCACTATACTTTCAGGTTTATGCAAAGGGTGGGAAGACCATTGTCTTCACGCAGACTAAACGGGATGCTGATGAAGTCTCTATGGCATTAACAAATAGTATAGCATCTGAGGCATTGCATGGAGATATATCTCAGCATCAGAGGGAGAGAACTTTAAATGGTTTTCGTCAAGGAAAATTCACTGTGCTTGTTGCCACTGATGTTGCATCCCGTGGGCTTGACATCCCTAATGTTGACTTGGTAATGTCTTATGATCCTTTTGTGGATATTGGGATACCATTTTTAATGTTTTATTATAATGTAAATGATAGATGAGATTAGGAAAGTATTCCAAGAAACCTTCTCTCAATATTTCATACTGAGAGTCAGTTTGCATTGATGGAAGTTTTAAGGTGTACCGTCTTCATTGGTTTGGTTAAGAGGTGAGTGATAAAATGGATGTGTGAAAACCATTGGTTTACAAACACATTGAATGGTATTGGATGCATATATGCCATATGTAGGAGCTCTAATGATCTACATCTTTAGAATGTTTCATCTCTATTTTCATTATTTTTTTTGGCATACGTTTTATATGAAATGTCTTAATCCGTGCTACTGGTTTCCAAATTTTGCTTCCTTCATTTTTAGTAACTTGCAACCTTGCTCTCTCTTCTCTCCAGGTCATCCACTTCGAACTTCCCAATGATCCAGAAACTTTTGTGCATCGTTCTGGTCGTACTGGACGTGCAGGAAAGGAAGGTACTGCTATTCTGATGTTTACTAGCAACCAAAGGAGGACAGTGAGATCCCTTGAGCGTGATGTGGGGTGCAAGTTTGAGTTTGTTAGCCCACCTGCTATTGAAGAGGTTTTAGAGTCATCAGCTGAGCAAGTGGCTGCTACTCTAAATGGGGTTCATCCTGAGTCTCTAGAGTTTTTTGTCCCAGCCGCTGAGAAATTGATAAATGAACAAGGGACAAATGCTCTTGCTGCTGCACTAGCACACTTGAGTGGGTTTTCCCGGCCTCCGTCTACTCGGTCTCTTATCAGCCACGAGCAGGCAAATAATATGCCCTTACATTTCCAAATATATTGGTGCAGTGAAATGATTATTTGGTCTCAAAAGTTTTGTCATAATTGTTGTGGTTGACATCATTGGTGGTTTATTCCAAACTCTCTTTTTGGCCTCCCTCCCTTGGTGATGCTTGATCATGTATTGTGAAGTTTCTTGATTGCCAAAATACTAATTCATAAAGTCTGCAATGTTGTCAACATTCTGTCTATTCCTGACAATTTTCTGCCATCTACTGCGATCCGGTTTCACCAGGTTTTAGTCTTCAGGTTGCATATGGATCTTTCCCTGCATAAAAAATTGGGATAGTTCACAAAATTCTGACAATTTTTTGCTACCTACTGCAATCCATTTTCACCATGTTTAAGAGTGTTCAGTTTGCATGTATTTCTTTCCCAGCATCAAAATTCTGGATAGTTTGCAACCAGCTTTACATATATCTTATGGGCCATATCTCCATGTCACTTTCTTTTTCTTAGTGATGCATTTGCCTGCCATTTTTCTTTTGTTGAGTGTGTTTGCCTGTCATTTATCCTGAAGTTTCTGATATTATGTGAGCCCAATATTTCCTTGTGTGGTTTTAGAAGGATTGCAATTTTGTAGCTGGTATTGATAGTATGCTGTGGTTAACTTGAGCTAGAATCTCATGTTGCAGGGTTGGATAACATTGCAGTTGAATCGGGACTCAGCTTATTCCAGAGGGTTCCTGTCCACCAGATCTGTAACTGGCTTTCTTTCAGATGTGTATCCTTCAGCTGCTGATGAAGTTGGAAAAATATATTTAATTGCAGATGAAAGGGTATGTTTCTGCAAAGTGTTGAGAACATTTGGACTTGACTTTTGCCTAATTGATGAATTGCACATTCAAAAGAACTAAAGTGACACCTTTTGTATCAGGTTCAAGGAGCAGTTTTTGATCTTCCAGAGGAGATTGCCAAAGAGCTACTGAATAAGCAATTACCACCTGGAAATGCTATTTCGAAGATCACCAAGGTTGATTTGGTTACTGTTTCTCATTGATGCCCTTGTTCTATGAAACCAAATATGTTGCTTGACATTTTGTGATGTGATTGTTTGCAGTGCAAAACCCATACGCGGTAATTAATTTCTATTTATTTTTGTGGCAGTTGCCTGCACTGCAAGATGATGGGCCTCCAAGAGATTTCTATGGCAGTTTTTCTGACAGGGATCGATCTCCTAGAGGTGGCTTTAAGAGCCAGAGAGGTGGTAGATCCTCCCGGGGCTGGGATGGTAGTAGAGATTCTGATGATGACAAGGATATGTATAGGAGTGGTGGTCGAGGCTACAGAAATGAGAATAGCTGGTCTCGGATTTCTAGAGGTGGTGGGCATGGTCGTCGAAATTCTAGTGGTGATGGAGATATGAATAGGGATGGTCAAAACTACAAGAATGAGAGTCGCTGGTCTCGGACTTTGAGAAGTGGTGGAGATGATTGGCTAATAGGTGCTAGCAGATCAAGCAGGTCAGCATCTAGAGACAGGTATGGATTTATCAATGCTAATCAATGAACCTTAATGAACTAAGCTGCCATAAAAAAAAAAAAAAGACTGATGTTGAGTTGTTAAGCAAGAACATCAATACAGGGATTCAAATAAGTTTATTGGCTTGGTAAAATTTGGATTTTTCTCTCGTACCTAATGTTGGTTTTAGGTGCATTTGCTCTAGGACTTATTTGCCTTGTTATCGAGCCACCTTTGCTAGAAACTGAGAAGCTTGATTGCTTTTCACCAAACTTCGGTTGTTGCATTGGGAATAGCAGTTAGGATTCAACTGTTGTCTATAATATGCCAGCCACTGTCAAATTCTAACCCCTTCCCCTGTTTCTGCCTACATATACGGGAAATTTTAATAAGCTAGGTTTTACTTCTGTTCTATCCTGCCTTGTCCTTCTCTCCCCATTTTACATGTGGTTCCCACGATGCATCCTCTCTGCTGAATTTTGTGGATGGTTTTGGACTTTCTTTTTAGCAGTGATGGCCTAAAAGTGAGTTTTCTATAACACCTATATATGCATAGCGCGTGTTTGTGTGTATTTAAACGCAATGATGCATCTTTTGACTGCATAGCAGAGGCTTTGGAGGCTCTTGCTTTAACTGTGGGCAGTCTGGGCACAGAGCATCACAATGCCCCAACAAGGAAGACTATTAGCTGAATTCATCATGGGTTCTGGCACTGGAAACAGAGAGGATGCTGTGTTTCCGCTGGGAGTTGCCATCACTATTTTGTTTTCAACTACGGGCTCTGTAATGTTGTTGGGAGGAATTTGAGGAAGCGTTGTCCTTTCCCGCTCTCATCTCATCTATGTGGCAAATCCTCTGGAGATTGTTGATTGGAGGCCCACTTCTTTTTGTGGAACTTTGCACTCTGCGATATTTTTGACAAGCCTTATGGGATGGAATTGCTTAGATTTTATTTTCGATCCAAGACGTGGTTAGTATACTAAACACGGTGAAAGTTGGATGACATACCATATTTATTTGAAGATGTTACGTATTAGAACTGTTATTGTACTTCGTGAATACTAATCATAAAAATATGCTTTGAAAATCAAATTTTCTGTAAAATCTATGCGAGAACAAAAGAAATTTTTAACATAAAAGCAAATATTTTTCCGACATTTTGGTGGCATGATTCTCGTGCGACATGGCAAGAGTTCAGGACATCCGGCCTTTGGATTGTGCTGATAGACGAACTGTTATGTTATTCTATAAACAATTGGATTAGCCCTTCGGCCGTATATTGGGAGAGAACGAGCTCCCACGGTTTGAAAAAAAAGAACAAGATGCTAATAATATAACAAACAAGAACTCAAAAAGAATTTTTATGAATAATGTAATTTTCTCTAACTTGGTCTTCCGACTATACAATATGTAGAGCTTTATTTATTTTGTTGTCGAACTTTATTTAAAATGATTTTGACTATTTCAATGGATTACGAATATTTTTGAAGAATTCTTAAAATGAATTTATTTATTAGTCTCATGCATTCATTTAGCATTTTAACAGTTTTAGCAAATCATAAATAATCAAAACTCACTTACCAAGAACTCATGAAGCGTCTATAAGCTAATGGTCAGCGAAAATACAGGGTAAAAAAAGAAAAGAAAACCTCATTCGCCAACAATACATGAATGTGTAGCTGTCGATATACTTTGCTTGCTCATCTTTAGTATATGTTGTTAAGAAGGTGAGTGGTCGGCAATGTTTCAATATCGACCATCTTATATAAAACAAATATAGTTGGAAAACAAAGGACATGAATTTGCCAGGTGTAATAGTGACGATAAGGGTTTTGGGTTTATCAATACCAAGCGCTACCATTTTTCTGATTTTCACTTAGATTTATGCAATATGCTTCTGCTTGCTCCCCTGAGTACATACCAGCCACCTCTACTCTATCCTCCAATGTCACAATACATAGACAAAAATAACGATTGCATTTCATAATCCACTTCCTAAGTTATGCTCCTTCAAAATAGGGCAGAGACCCGAGGGTTCATGCTAACATTTCCTTCCTTAAATCCATCTCTCACTTCCTTTCCTGTAATTTTTTCTATCAAATTCTTTTGGTAAGGGCAGAATTCCTAGTTGCTCCCTTAGATTTTGATTTCCATTTCCAATTTTGGGATCTGTAGAATCGGGCAACTCCACTCTCCAACCATTATCAGGGTGAGATTGTTCAGTGCCCTTACATCGATCAAAGTAGTCAATGACCTTTTGTGAAAGCGCCTCCCCAGTACCCACGTTCTTCGATTTCTTTGCTAGATTGCGCTTTGTGGCCGTCGAATCGGTTGCTCTGATACCAGATTGTCACGCCCCGCCTGTGATTTAGGGTTAGCGACTTTCGAATTTCACAACAGAATCTTGAGACGAGCAAAGAGAGATCAGAAAGTTGTAGAGAGAGAACAAGAATTTCAATTAAACGTTACTGTGTTTACAACGGATTATTACTGTTTATTTATACACGTGGCTCTTCCTGACTTTTGCCCTCAATGATTATCAAAATACACCGTTTTATTAATTCCTAACGAATCGCTTAACACCGTCTTCCTACTTCTTAATCTCGACTGTTTATCCTCTTAGCCGTTGTGATGCCGTGAGCTGTTACAACGGATCTAAAAACTTCAACAATCTCTCTCGACGGTTTCCTTTTCCGGTGACTTCCTTAACAGAGTCTCATGCTTGACAGACATTGAGATCCAAATTGAGATTGGGGTTGAAAGCTCTAAACCAAAATCTTGAATTCGAGGTTTGAAATTTTGGGTTTGGGCTGAGATTTTTTAAGTTGAGAATTCTTGAATTTAAGGTTTTGGTTTTAAGATTTAAAAGTTGAAAAATTAAGAGTTTAGGATTAAAAATTTAAAATTAGAAATTTAAATTTAAATTTTAAGTTAAGATCCTATGATTTTAGGATCCCAAATAAGATGCTCATGTTTTGGGGATTGATTGAATATGAGATTCAGACGTCATATTAAATAAAAAAATCCCTGTATATGTCCTAACCGTTGGCGACTGATCAATAGACCCATAAAAGCACGAAATAAATGTATTAAAAAAAGTACCTTACTATAATCTTTATTTGAGGAATCATCTTGGACCTTTGTGCTCCAAGCAAAAGCGGGTTGTTACCATTGAAATAGATGTATGCAGCTTTTTTTTTTTTTTCGTCTATTGGCAATTTTTGGTAGTACTGCTCCTTCACCTTGTCAGCCAATAGCACCGCCACCTCCTCTTTCACGCCCTTCTGTAAGTGGAAAAGCTCTATTTCCCACTCATTATTTTATTTTATTGCGTTTCTTTACTTATTAATCTAATATTGTTTAATCTTAATGTTTGTCATGTTCATTTTCCTTCGAAGGACCTTCCGGGTTACTTACCTACTTCGAAAGATTGGAGCAGTGTGATACTGAGTCCTATTCGTAAACAGGGTAATGAAGGTATGTTCTTATGAAGATAGACTAGTCTTTTAGTTTTAGCTTTATCTCGATTTAATGGACGCATATAGAGGAGTTGGGCTTAGTTGGATTAGTGGGTGCATTTTGGCGGCCAATGGTGTTGTCCCTTGTCTTTCGGTGCAGTTGGTGTGTGCATGATGCTGACCTTTTCTTACCCATGGATTTGTGTCTTGATTCCATTTAGTTTTTGTGCTCTTTAAGTCTTCTGCTTAGCAGATTATGCAGATATATTGGTGGAAGAATGTGGGTAAGGTTGCTCGATAGGTCCTTTGGGTGAAGCATGACTTGAGGGGTTATGGTGAATGCGATGCAGTTGTGTACCTGGTTGGGAGGCTTGCTTTGTGAATCTTTTGGGTGTTGTCTTTTCGGCTTTGTTTACGATACATGTATTCTGGTTTAGTAAAACCTTTTGTTTGTGCTGGCCACACCAGAAAAAAAAACAGCTATAATTTTTGTATTTGTGGACCAGGTTGTTGTGTTTGTGAATATGAATGCATAAGTTAGAATCTAGGCATTTCATTCTAAAAGCTAGTGAGACTAAGAATTTTCTGATGCGTCAGAAGTGCTCACTGTTTCCCACCTCACCAAACTCCATTGACTTGAACCTGGCTTCTTAGCAAAAGATGGTGCAATGGAACTTTTCTTTTCTCTCCGTTGTCAAAGTATCTTCTAAGTTCAACCACCCTGTCCTGATTCTGGACAGTCTAGTCGCTTGGAGTTAGATTATTTTCTTAACTGGCTTGTTGATGAGGTCGAAAATACTTCGCTAAGTGAATAAGGGATATTAGGAAACAAATACTAGATATGGTGACGTATATATAATATGAAGACCCCAGAAGCTGTAGTCTCAAGCTTTCGATGTTGTTTTCGCTTTTGCTGGCAGCACGCTCAGGACAGAGAATCAAAGAATGAAGACAATTAGAGAAAGAGATGGATTCCATATTAGAGTTTGGAGTAGACGCAGTTAACTTATCCCATTCTCGACCTTGAATTATGTTACCAAGCAATCAACGGTTCTAGCGGTGACACGCGGCTACTTAATATGCTATTCGATTATAAGCCGCATTAACATAATCATGACGAATATCAAATAAAATTTGAGTTATCTCCACCTCTATTCTCAATAAGACTCTTGTTCAAGCAAACAGACTGGGCAAAATACTCTTCAAGTGTTGAGAGAAATTTATTTTCACTTCTGATGAGAAAACAAAAATTTTCAGTGCCATCCGGGATTCACATTGCCGTCGTTTTCGGCTTCAGGTTGCATAAATTTTAGTGATAATGGTACTGCTTCTTTTTGCACTTTTTGAATGAAAAGAATGGTCATTGGCTAGTGCCTGTTTGACTAAGATTCTTTGAAGACTGTTGGCATCCCTGCTTGCTAGGCTATTTAATCACAACAAACTTATTCTAGTGAGGTAAAGACTATTTCCGGCTTCTTTTCAGGAGAATTTCGAATGTTGTTATCTGTTTTGCGAATGCTTTTTTTTTTTTTTTTAGGATTAATTTCTCTAAGCAATGCTCTTTCTATCCCTTTTTTTTTTCCATAAGCATTTCAAGTGTCTTTGCCCTGCTTTTGTATGTTGAGTGCTTGGTACACCATGGTAATTATGTAAGGCCAACATGCTAATTAATGTTAGCAATTCAGGCTTATGCAATATCAATACCATCTTGAAGACCCAAAAGAGAAAAAAAAAAGTTGCCATCATTGACTTGGAATGAGAGTCCCGAGGATAGGTTCTTCAAGTATGCTATTTTGATTGTATGAGAGGAACAAGTGAGACTGTTTAATTATTATTATTATTATTATTCAATTAAATTTGGCTGGGGTAAAGATTGTTCTCACCTGAAACTACTGTATCTTGGTAAATTTGCTAACATGAAAATAGCGCAAGGCTTCGGCTAATTGAGCTTTTATTCACGTGAGTTGTGAGTATATTTTGGCTAACCGCAGAACAAACGGGAAGTTAATAGTTTTTTGGATGCCTTAGGTCAGAGGTCATTGCTTTTATTTTGATAGCAAGGACTTGTTATGTGTTTTGCAGTCTCAATGCTTATTAAAAAAAAAAAGTCCCCAAGACTCATTTCGTTCCAATTAATTAGGTCCCTTTGCATGCCCTACGCCCATTCGGACAAGAGCAGAGAGCATCCAACTGGTTGATCTGGGCCATAGACATACAGTGTTGGAGTTGGAGGACTTCTGAGTTTGATTAGACACCTGCCCCTGCCTTTCAAGCACCCAACTGCTTCACAGGTAATGGTCATGGCGAAAGCAGAATACTTGAATAAAAA